>JACDJE010000488.1:26522-171191 GCA_016647715.1 Pavo muticus | reverse complement strand
TTTTTTTTTTTTTTTTTTTTTTTTTAAAGCAGGATGCTATAAAAAGCAACGTTCCTCCTGAACAAATGCAGACTTTCTTTGCTTATATTTAAAACCAAAATTGAGTCTTCTCAAAGTTTATGACTGTGCTTTCTACCAGAAATATAAGTTATATGCGCATGGAAATATTAACACTAACTGTGGTTTTCATTTGTATCTATATTATCTTTGCTTTCTGGCACAGCTATTAGACTCAGTGTGTAAGAGTTATATCATGATGTTACTCTGCAAGAAGCCCTCCAAACACTAATTCTGCCTTCCGTTCTTCAAGTCATGAATTTTATGAAGGCACTGGATCCAGAATGACTGATTCTACAACCTAAAGGTAGAAGATAACACACTTTTTATGGCAGGAGAACATCTACAACGAGATGTTTTACAAACCTCTGGTTCTGCTTTCGTTGAAGCTGTTGCATTTGCTGTTTGTTCAAATGCTTTTGCTGTTCGACTAGCACAGTATATTCATTCAAGTGCCACCTATATCTCAATTCATAAATGGTTCCCTACAATTTTTTCAGAGTAAGCTGTAAAGATTTCAGAAAGATGACTTCTGTCCTTCCTGAAGATGGTAATACAAATAAGGCGATAAAACTTCAGTCATTATTCCTACACTGAACTTCATAAATGGCACCTAAGTATTTAAGCTTGTTCTAAGTCTGGTATGTGCTAAAAGTGAAAATCTGCTTGAAAAAAATCTAGAAGTTGATTTTCTCCTGTTTAATCAAATTTTCTTTATGGAAAAAGATGTGACTATATCTAGAGATGCCACATAAAACTTGTGAAGTTATGAAGGTTTAAAATGATATATAGAACTGAAATTTTCTACACACAGGTAAATTTCCCTCTGTAATAAAGTAATAGAGTATCCTGTGTCAGTATGTAATGTGCCTAGCACAGCAAGGACTTGATCCTGATTAATGATCTCAATATTAATGACCTCAATATTATTTGATTTATTTTATTAGTACTCCTAATCAAATTATATAAGTACCTTTTACTGTTCTCTTCTGAACAGATCACTGAAGATGATCTGCCTCAAATAATATATGTTTTATTCTCATAAACATGTCAAATAGAATGACAAAATCTTAAGTACTGATGATTGATAGATATTCAAGATATTAATGTAAAAAAAAAATCATAGAATCATAGAATCATAGAATGTTTTGGGTTGGAAGGGACCTTAAAGATCATCTAGTTCCTCCCTGCTATAGGCAGGGATATCTCCCTCTAGACAGTTATTTGACTTCATTTCCAAAATGTGTTTATGCACCCATATACTCTAAGGTCTAGTGAATTAAAGAATATTTCAGTAAATTTTTTCTCTTCTCTAGGATATTCAGACCTACTCACACATTTATATTTGTAATATTCTTCCATTTTATAATATACAAGGTATTATCATTTCAATTATTGTGTCTCAAAGAAAAAAATCATGTGAAAATCAGTAAGATAAATGAATTAGAACAGTGATTTTCACTTTGCCTCTTCTGGAAAAAGTACAGTCCTCCCTCTTCACAGATAGCATATGACCTTGGCAGAGAGCACCTGGTCAGCTCGTGAAACCAATGGAGAGTCCATAGGGTACAGGCTGTGCTGGCATAGGGTGCCCACCTTGGAGTACTGCATCCAGTTCTGGAGTCCCCAACACAAGAAGGATATGGCATTGCTTATAAATGTTTTATTGTTGTGCAGTTATGCAAAAATTTCTCTCTTTTAAAGCTTATACTCCTATCAATATTCTCTTTCCAGCTTAAAAGCCAATGTTACAGCTCTTCTGGAAGAGCTCACCGAAAGGGAAAGTTCTAGACACATCCACTTCAAAGATTCAGCCACGTCAATGTTCCATCACATCCAGCTTACGTATGAATTTCATAGATATTCACTTATGGGAAACTGTCCAGGTTCATTAGAGATCTACACTGCTTAGGAGAGGAACAGACAATATAGTCAAGGACAGAGTTCAACAAACTTGTTTTTCTATGGGATCTTGGCTAACTCTGATATGGTTGATACATCTGTTCAGCTCTTCACTGTCTTATACAGGAAAAAGTTCACTCAACAGGTAAATTATGCAGGCTGTGCATTTAGAAAAGCCGTACAGCAAATCAAAGCAGGCTGTGAAGTACAACATGAGAAAATTATGTCTTTACTGTTAGTATGAAAATGAATGAGTCATTTTCATCTGTTGTCTTAAAGGTATTTGAATGTTCCCCATCTAGACCTACTGAGGATTAAATACCTGACTTCATTTGAGAATCAAAAGATACCAGTTATTTAAAAAAATCATTGGGCTCAGTATAAAGGTGAACTCTGTGGAGCTGTGTAAGAACTTTATCCCATTTCCTATATCTGTATCCTCCACATGAATGAAAACATCTATCATTTCCTTCAGTCTAGAGTACAGCAGCACATTCTCTATCCTATTTCTAGCCAGAGAGAAATGAAACTCAAGGGCAAACAGAGCCCATTTGGAAACATCTGAATAAGTTCCTAATGGATGGTTGTTATCAAAGCACTCCCATTTTGCCATCCTCCGACAATTTTATGTTTTGTAGATGGATGACAGCATTTTTCTTTTATTTCCCAGATTCTATAATTAGCATTTAATCTTATTGGTGTTGCCAAGTGCTCTCTCTAGGGTCATAGTACTAGTAATATTGGCTCTATGGAAAAAATAAATTTACTTATCAGAAAAGTATTCAGGTAGCGATAAGAATTCTGTGCAGCTGAAGGAAAAAGTGAGATAGCTGAAAGCTGGAGTGTCTTGGATTTGGGACAAAGAAGTGGATGAGATGAATACTATAAGGCTTTTTTTACCTTGTCCCAAAACACAAGGTATATAGAGCATGTTCCCTCATAGGGATTACACGGAGAAAATCTCCAAGAATCTGCCAGGTAGGATGAATCTACACTGCTGCTGGGGAGGCCTGTAGTCAGACACTCTCCCAAGGGATTGCCAGGGTTGCTCTCCCATTTTGTGGCACTAGCCTTCTTTCCAGTCTGTCTTGTCTTTCCTCTCAGCACATCATTTGTATCATAGAATCATAGAATCATATGGGTTAGAAGGGACCTCCAGAGATCATCAAGTCTAACCCCCCTGCCAAAGCAGGTTCCCTACACCAGGTCGCACAGGTGGGCGTCCAGGCAGGTCTTGAATATCTCCAGAGAAGGAGACTCCACCACCTCCCTGGGCAGCCTGTTCCAGTGCTCCGTCACCCTCACCGTAAAGAAGTTCTTGTGCACATTTGTGCNCCAGAGCTCGAGTTAATTTTTTTTTTTTTTTTTTTTTTTTTTTTTTTTTTTTTCAGTGTAACATAATTACTTGCATTCTGGTGCTGTGGAAGAATTTGGGGAGTTATCCTTTTCTGTTCCACCATAATACTAAACTCAAAACTTATTTCCTATCACTGAAATTCATGACTAGCTAAGCATACAACTACTTTTCTTTGGTGTAAATCTAATTCTTACATACAGAAATTCCAGGAATTATGTTTTTACTTAATCCTCTGTATAAATGTAGTGATGTACTTAATGAATACTACATCTATTCCAGTGTCAGTGTAAATGCCAAAGAGGCATCTTAAAATTCCCTAAGATATAGCAAGGTGAATTAATTTTGCCTTAGTTAATTTGTAAGATTGTTGCAATGCATATTCTGGCAAAGATATATTGTAAATCTTTATGTCACTGTCACATTCAGAATTTTTGTTTTACTAAGCAATTATTCCCAGTGCAAATAATCCACAAGTTGTCCTAAACGTAGCAGTTAAAATTTGTCAGTTACTAAAATACAAGGTTATAGTACTATTATCATGTTTTATCTGTAGTTCATTGGCTTTCAGCCTCATTTCAATAAATTAGCACATTTACAACCTACTTTCAAGATACCTCTCTGAGTTAAACCATCCCATGTGGCAGATAATGCATGTTGGAATTCTCTCTGGAGATTTAGTCCAATCAATCATGAAGCTAATGCAGAATGTAGCCCTTTGCTTAATAAGTCGTGTGTCACACAGTGCTCCCATGCACCAGTGCCCTGCAGTTTGCACTGACTATCCACAGGTTTCTGGAAGCAATTCAGGATGCTGATTTAGACTTCAGTAATTCTTTTACATTTATTTTTTTCTACATAAAAAAGTAATCTCACATTTTACAATGGCTAGTTATGGGATGAAATATTCATTCCAAAAGCCTACATTTGTTTGTGATATGTTGCTAGCCACTTCTCCGGTGTGTTAGATGACACTAGTTTGATGTTTCTTATCTCACTATTTCTTATGTTCTAGTTTCTTGTTAGTATTTCAAAATCAACTACATTTAAAAAAATATAATAATAATTTAGATGTTTTTGCCAATATTTTTTAACTTCTGTCTATAAAATAATGTTGCTCATTTAGCTCTCTGGAAACCATTGGCATGTTGTATTCTGAAAATGTGAAACATCTGAAGCTTTGAAAATTCATTACTTTATGCTNATCAGCAAACTTGCTGAGGGTGGCCACTATCCCCTCATCAAGGTCATTGATGAAGATGTTGAACAAGACTGGACCCAGCACCGACCCCTGGGGAACACCGCTAGTTACAGGTCTCCAATCAGACTCTGCACCGCCAACGACAACCCTCTGTGCTCTGCCAGTCAACCAGTTCTCAACCCAGCTCACTGTTCACTCATCTATCCCACACTTCCTCAGCTCTGTTATAAGGGTGTCGTGGGAGACAGTATCAAACACCTTGCTGAAATCAAGATAGACTACATCCACTGCTCTCCCCCCATCCACCCAGCCAGTGACGACATCATAGAAGGCTGGTGAACCCATGCTGGCTACTCCTGATAACCTCCTTTTCTTCCAATTGTCTGGAGATGGCATCCAGCACAAGCTGTTCCATCACCTTTCCAGGGACAGAGGTGAGGCTGACTGGCCTGTAATTACCTGGATCTTCCTTCTTGCCCTTTTTGAAGACCGGAGTGACAGTGTATTTCCAAGGCTTAATTTTTCTACAGTTTATGTAACAGTTGACTATTGTTTCTTTATATATCTTTCAAAATATTAATAACCTTCAATTTATTCAACAGCCTTCATTTTGCTGATAGTTACTGAATCTAAAAAATAGCTTATGAAAAAAAGATCAACAAGTCTTTTCCTGAAATGTATTCCTTCTGTTAAAACACAAGTAAAGCTGTCAAGTGAGGGAAGCTCTAAATTTCTTAAATTGCACTGTCTTCTAGACAAAGGTAAGTACCCAAATTCCTGCATCACTTTTGAAGCAGAATTTCAGTGTCACAACCATCAAACTATTAAAAAAAATTTAATTGCATTATGTCTTTCCAATCACTTTGTCTGTAATTATATTCTTCAATTTCTTTAAAGAGGTACAGTGAAGTCTGACTAAATTAGTAGAACAGACATTGAATTTCTTCTCTTTGCATTTTAGAATTAGACATGACAAAACCAGAAAATATACTATGAAAAAAAGGAAAAAGAAATTGAAAAATATAAATATTAAGATGTATTTGAGGAAATATTTCAGGTTTCTTCTCAGAAAATTCAGTTACAGTCTATACAAAATGTTGTTTGGGTAAAAATGAAACAAAGCAGAAACAAAAACAAAAACTGTCATTGTGCCTAGAGCAAAATTGGAAATACGTAAAAAACAAGGTTTTTATTTGGGGTTCAGCAAAAATTGCAATGAAATAATGCATATGCTTGGTAAAAACAGGTTTTTTTCATGCTTAATGTCTCCCTGATAGCAGCACTAGCAAATTCTACTTGCATGCATTCACAGTATTTTTGTATATCAAGATGAAAAGCATGAACAGAAATCTCAGCTCACATATTGTTTTTTTTGAGAAATATATCCACTGCTCAAGCTTCTCCATGTATTTCATTAAATCTTAATGAATAATGTTACTTGCTGCTCCATAAAATTCTGGAAAAAATATAATTGTCTAAGCGATTTCACAAAGAAATCTAATTCTCAGCTTGGGAGGAGCAATTTTTGTCCTTCAAAAATTTTTCATATTTTATTATTTTTATCTTAGAACATAGGGCTAATCGTTTTTCACAGAAGGTTAGTGCTCATCCAATTTCATGGGGTTATTGGTTCATATCACAGATGTAAAAAATGCAAGTATTGGTTATTTCATCTTTTCTAAAAATACAGACTACTGCAGGACAGAGTAATGGCATTTGGCTTATCTCTCAAGCACAAATATAACTAGGAGACCACTGGTGCATTTTAGGAAAATAGTACCAATTTCTCTTGTAAAACGCCAATCTCATTACAGCATTCTCTCAGCTGCAGTCCTCCTCAAAGGAGTATTAATATCAAGTGCTTATATTCTTTCAATAAGTAAAATATATATGCAACATTACTGAACTTTTTCTAGCTATTGATAGGTCACCTGAGGGCAGCTCTCCATCTCTCCAAGCCCAGAGGAGGTAAGATTTCACCTCAGGAGGGACAGAGATTCTAGGGACAGAAACAAATGAGACAATGTCTGTACTGTCCTACCGATCACCCTTTTGTATTTCATTAGATACTCAGGTAGGGAATGATGGAGAAATTAATCTTTCCTACACTTAACTGTCTGAAAATGAGGTGCAGAATCTGAACAAATACATTTCCTTCATTTGGGAATTTCAGTTTAGTGTTACAACAGTGGAGTTAATTTTAACAGGAATCTCACTTATTTTAAAGCTGAATGGAAACCTAATTGGTAAGTCCAGCTGGAAAATGACTCTTTTATTAGTGTTTAAGTTTCAGTCACACTTCTGTGATCAGAGTATGCAGATAAAAATTTACATAGTTAAAGATATCTGGAAATGAGAGCTAAGAATTTGGGATCTGCCAGTATAAAATACTCTCAAAAAAAAAACAATGGAGAATTTCTATAATCTTCAGACCAAAAAAGAATGCAATAATTGTGTATATGATAAATGTGTAGTACATATAATACATAGGAATTAGTTTATGAGTAACAGGAATAGAGTGCATGTTTCTCTGCTTATAATGGCCTCAGTAAATAATTTTTTTTATATTAATTACAGAATGTTTCTTTCATCTCAGGATGATAATGAGGCCTGTATATAACAGCAGCCATTACACTGCTTTCTGCCATCCCCTGTCAGGCTGAATGTAGGCCAAAGAGTTTGTGGATGTCAGCAATGAACATACGTCCCTGGATGCTGGTCCTGCCTAAACATGATCAAATTAGGTGCAAAGCATCATTAGCTCGAGTTCCAAACAAACAGAAAACAAACAATCTTCCAAGACATTATGCAGATGCTTCTTGGAAAGTCCAAATTCATTTGAAAATAAAGTTTATTTACAGACGTCTACGTTTTGTAAAATAACCCAATTAATCTTGGCCTAGAGATTTGTACATTTGTACCCATAGGGCATTTGAATCCATTTCTATGGCATTAGTTGCTGAGAAGTCTGCTGATATTAACTGAGTTAAGACCAAAAATGCCAATTATTTCTGTCACCAGTAGGAAATGACTAGTTTCCTTGGTTTTGTTATTTGTTTATTGTTGTTGTTTGTTTTATTCTTAGTGTTTGGACTCCTTTCTGCTTTCCTGATACACTGTAGCCATAAATATTATTGCTAATATTTTTGCTTAGCAATAACCATGACGCTCCACTGCTTCCTAAGTTACCAGGTGATTTATTACTGGGAGTGGAGCAAAACTCTCTTCCAGTAACTCACCCAGATAAAGATCACCTTTTACTCCGATAACCTACATTGAAACCAAACAGAGGAGAAATGACTGTAGCACTCCGAACTCTGTAACAAAAAGCCACAATTTAAAGGAGCAGAAATACAGTTATTTCTTTCATTGAATGACCAGTAAAAATCTATGGTCCTGTGATTTATTTTAGTTAGGATAACAAAAGTAGTGATGGAGCTTTGTTACTTTGAAATAAGCCTATTCTCATGTACGTGAGGCATTGAAAGAAATACTTTGTACTATACTTGAAGAAATCAGACAACAAAAAATAGTCAACACTAATCTTTAAATTCTTTCATCTCAGTTGTGTTGTCTCATCTTTCTCCGTTTTGTTNGGGGGGACATAAAGCAAAAATCTTGTAAAAAGCATTGGCATCGGCCTACTGTAGTTTTTCACTGTGAGTCCCTGGACTGTGAGGCGAGGATTCAGTATCTCTGGGGACAGAATTGTGGGCAAGATGTTAAAATTGCAGTTTTACTGCTTTTTGCATCGTGCTTTATTTGGCTTTCAATTCAAACAACACTGTTCAGGCGTAACAAAAGTGCAGAGACCTGCAAAGTGACTGTTATCTCTGATTTCTGTGTTTTTCTGTACAGTATTAAAAATCTTAGATCTCCACCTTCCATAAGTTTTAAATGGTGAAATAACTGTTCTTTCTAAGCAATACACACATCATTGCTTCCAGTGTAAAGGAAAATATTCGCCATTGAGAAATCATGGAAGTATTTTGTTCCTGTGCAGAGAAACTGCATAAATGTAATGTAATAAAAGGTATGCTTGCTCTGCAAGAACAGATGTTCTGGCTGCAATGAACCTTAAAACAAGCTAACAAGTACCTTCTGGGTATGGACAAGCCAGATTCAAAAATTTTTCCAGATTTGATAATAATTGGGAGATATTTACAAACTCTGCAGATGAATTCAGGGCACTGTGAGTCCTTTAGGAGTGAGTGCTTTGCAGAATCACAGAATTAAGATTGGAAAGGACCACTGTAAGTTATCTTGCCCAATGGCTCTGCTCAATAGGGGCCACCTAAAGCAGGCTGCCCAGGACAATGTCCAAATGGCTTTTGAATATCTCTAATATTAACATGTATGTTAACAGACATCTAACAATTTTGAATTCTGGATTTTGGTTGCAGATGATGTTTTCTGGAAGAGGATCCTGAATGCAGCCACGGTAGATTACATGGCTGAGCATCTGCAGTTTCAGAGATGAGATATCTCCAAGAAAACCTAGTCTGTATTGCTTATAGAAAACCTTAGAGAATAGTAGTCTACAGATTAAAAAGAAGAAAATCTAGGATGGTAAGATTTAACCCAAGCTGAATCACCAACTGAAGCAATCTCTATTATATTCTGCATCTGCAGCACTTCTCATAAAAGTACCCTCAGCTCCAGAGTTCACCTGATTTCACGACCTGCCACCCACTGTTGTTCAATTTCTAGCATGCGCAAACCTAGGGTAGCAAATGAAGGTGTATCAGAGCTGGACATTTGTTTGGCTACATGAGAGCTTAATACGAATCTCTGCAGACTGACATATTCTTAATTTTCAAATATTTTCAAAATAAATTACAGAAAAAAAAATAACGGCATAACACTATATACTGACATGCATATAATAAAGTAGGATAAGTGAATGGACTAGAATAATGTGTATGACATGTTCTCACTTAGCCCGCAATTGCTCTGCATCATACCTTCTATTTTGAAGGTATTTTTTTGAAATCATAACATGAAACAAATGTTGCAATAAAGCTATATTCTCACATAAATGACAAGATATTCTGTTTTCGGGTTTCTTTCTGTTTTTATTTTGTAATACATTATGTAAGACAAAGAAGAAGGAAATATTAAGCTGATGATAAAAAGGATCTTGTACATGTAGGACAAGGCAGATTCAGATATTATAAAGTCAGAAAGAACAGTTATTTTGACTTCCCGCATAATGCAAACCATGCTGCATATTTGAATTATTTGTCACTTGATATGAGATGCGCTTCTAAAAAGCACTGAATTTTGTTTAAAAGCTGTCGCTACTCAGTTATCTGATGCACTTCTTCTGAAAGATATTCCAGTGGTTAACTATGTGGACATAAATAAATAAATAAATAATCCAGTGCCCTGTTTCTGCATTTATCTTTCTTCAATTTCCAGCCACCTCAGCCTGTGTTTTCTCTGACTGCAGAAATTGCAGCTGTCAAATATTTTTTCCCTAAGCACGTACTTGCAGACTCTAAGTCAACCCTTTTCCTTCTCTTTGCTAAACTAGTGCATGTTAGCTAAGAATTATTTCGATATCAAAACAAAATAAGTAGTTCCAAATGGGCCTGCAGTTATAAGTATGTGTGAGTAATATTTGGTGAAACTTGCCCCAGGTGCATCTAAGCTGACACCTTCCTTATTGCTCAGAGCTATATATTGAGATGCACAACCCCCTTCCTGAAATCATTCGTATGTACAGATGAACTGCAGATTACACGAGCTTTTCTTAGCAAAACTCTTTTTCTCAATATGTTCAACTATCAAATACTGCATTTCTGCTTACTCCTATTTTTTCTATCATTTGCATGTTATGTTGAACAAGTGTAATTGTTCAGATGTACTTTAAAATGTTTCATATCATCCATATCACCATTTGTTGTCTGGTTTAGTTCATACTACTGCCATTTTAACTTCCTGTCAAAAGAATGATATTTTCTTACTGATACAGCATTTTTCTCCTTTTTGAGACTGAGTCTGAAATTTAGCAATCCACTGTCAAACAGATGTTTACTATGGTGTTTTTATGTACTATTTATTTCTCAAAGTTGTTCTCAGTCTTGTGAAAACAGTGCTTTTAAAACAGTAAATGTTCACAGGTGTGTGAGCATGTTTGGGTGAGGAAAATACACACATTTTCTCTTGTCCTTGATATGAAGTGTGAACAAGTCATAATCACTTGACTTTGTGGCTCTGGGCAGACTGGTCTAGTGGTTGACAACCCTGCACATAGCAGGGGGGTTGAAACTAGATGATCATTGTGGTCCTTTTCAACCCAGGCCATTCTATGATTCTATGATTCTATGACTTTAATCACTTTACAGATCTCTGATCCCTTCTTCTATCTCTGTGAGGATGGGAGCTAATACTGTTTGTTCTCTTGCTGGAGGTCATGTCCCTTGCAATGGTTAGGATTAGTGCTGTCAGTTTGTCCTCTTCAGTGGATATAAGTGTGGCTTAACACTGAAACAAACATTTTCAGTTCTGCTTTTAATAATCCTCTCCATTTCATCTTACATGAATAATATCTTTGTACAAGTACATAGAATATGTTATCAGTGAGTGGTTAAGGTGTTCACAACTTGGTACAAAATACCTTCACACTACTAGCTGTCTATCTTGTTATCTATTGGTATATCATCTTTTGCCAGCTCCTCTCTTTCAGTCTATGATAAACCATTCTATTTTGTTGGATGAATAGTCATACAAGGAATACAAAATGCCCCCTGAATTTAATTCAGAACAAAAATATTCTTCAAAAACAGAAGACTTAGTTCATTAAAATATCACTGTATAGGAAAACAAACATTTTTTTATTTTTTTTCAGGCAGTGAAATATTAGTTTTTCCTTCAGTCATATCTCACTGCTTTTTCAACTGAACTGTTTTGTAGAAATATGTAACTGCTACTGTAAAAATTGAAGTCAGTTTTAAAACAAAACAAAGCAACACTAATCACTACCATATTGTGAAAGTGTTGTTAGCTTCAAACAAATTCCTAATGATCAATGCTCCTGATCACTAGTAAGATGCTATATGTATTTCCATTTCATTTTCTCTCCATTTCAAACCTTATAGTGCCTTTATTTTCCAAGTAATTTCAAGACATGCTGCATTAATAGGTTTCTGGAGGCTGGCTTACAGGCTCACAGTGGTCAGACTACTTCAAAAAGAGCATTAGGACAAGTCTGCACTTGTGAAAATTTCTCCCTGCAGATTGACGTAAATTTGCACCAGCCAAACTTCTTTCCCTATATATTGTCATCAGTCTGAACATTTTCCATAATCTATAAAAAATAAGGTTATAAAAAAATATTCCTCCTTATAGGAGGCATCTTTAAGATGTGGCACTTAAATATGAATGTTTCATGCAGCTAAGTTTGATCCAACTGGATAGGAGAGATTTGTATTGCTCATAGGTGAAACTATGGCCTAACAGACATTTTATTTACTTCTTGGGACTCGTAATTTGTCAGGTCAGAAAAAAGAGGGTATGTGACTACTCCCTAAATTTTGAAGTTTCAGGGAAGTGAAATTCTAACAGGTATCTGGAGCTGCAGGAATGCTATTTACAGAAGGGGTCGCAATGGAAAGACTGTCCAGCTCTGAATTTCTTTTCTCATATTATCTGCAGAGAGACGTGTTAAATAAAAGATTTTTTTTTCCAAACCACATTCATTCTCTGCATCCTTAATCTCATGCTATGTTGTGGATTTGCTAGAATGAGCGAGCACAATTTTGTTCAACTGTGAGATCGATGGGATCAATAAAATGTATTCTTTGTACATCTAGGCAGTGCATTGTAGACTTCAGATGTAAACTTTACTTGTCTAAATATAATAAAATTGTACTATTAAGTGTGTGAGTCCCATAGCTCTTACCCTTGAGTTGATGATAATTCACTCTGCCTCTGTTTCTTGTGAATGCAGAAACAAAAATATAACAGTCACAAGCAAGAAACAGTTATTTCAGTACTAAAACAAAGAAATCATTTTACAAACTGTGATACTCTGAGTTAGAGTATCACAATTTGTTCTATTATGTATAGTATTTTCTGACAGTGAATTGATGACTTAGGAAGTTAATAATAATTCAGAACCATGCTTAAAAGATTAACTTGAAACCAACCTCAGAGCTTTTTCAAATTCACAACAATATATCAAATTGAAAATAGCCAACCAAAANCAAAAACCAGGCATCACAGCTACCTTAATATTTTTATTCATACGTATTTTTATGTGGTAACATGATCTATATAATCCTTTTTAAAATAAGAATATTTAAAATTTAATCATTTAATATATATATTTAGGTTTTACTGCTTGTTTAAGTGTGCTTCTAAAGCTGGGTCTTACCATGCTAAAGCCTTTTCAATTTCTTACAGCCTTGACATTTCTTCTGCATCTGTTGATATCATCAGCCTGTAACACTTAGAAGAAGGAAGTTCCATTTCCAAGTCCAGGGAAGAGTGATTATGAATTCAATAGGCCAACAGAGAAATTCAGACAGAGGTCAAGTATCTGGCATCCTATTAGTATGTAGGACTAGTGTAAGTCTTCCAGAATTTTTTAAATAAGTCATCTCAGTTCAGCTTTAGGAGAACTTCTGGACACATCTGTTTTTAGGTTTAAATTTTAAAAAGAGAGCTTCCAAAAAAAAAAAGTTTTTTACAAATCACACACTGTAGCAACCAGCTTTAAAGTAAAATCATTTTTTTCCAGGAGTAAACCAGTCTAGCAAAATTCTGTTCATACTGAAATGAGCTGCAAATCTCCAGGTTTCTTCATAGGAGTGAAAGTTTTACCAGATTATAGAAAACTGGGTTGGAAGCTGCATTCCAACTTGGCAATCAATGAGAAACCACTGTTTCAAACATATTGAAACTGGTGAAAAACTAATTGATTAGGGCAGAAAAGAGGCATCGACTTTGCTCCATATAATAGCCTTTATTTAAAAATCAGTTAGGTTCAGACAAAGGATGAGCAGAGAATGGGAAATCTTCTGTACAAACAGAGAATGGAAAATCTTCTATACAGTCACCACGTTAAGTTTCCAATGAGCTGAGTGCTATTAAATTCAATTTGTTTCTTTATATAGACATTACTCTAGCGTGCAACTAACCAAAGAATTGACTTTAATGTTTACATTCAGATTTCATATCAGCATAAAAACTGGAAATTTAGGCCAATCAATGATCAGAGTGCTTTTTTTTTCCTGAATGTTCTACAGGCATACTTTAAAATTGGACAATATATTTAAAAATACCTTGTCTGTAGATTTCCTAGGGCTGAACACAACGTTGTTCCATTTTTATTTAAAGCAATGATAACATTCTTGGCATAACCTAAAACCATCACATTAGCTATAGGTTTCTTTCAGTAGATAATTACTGAAAATTACATTTTCTAGAGAGATTTAAATCAGAAAAAGACACTAAAGGTAGTTCACAGTCAGCATGTCTCTGTATGCTTTGTAGTTTCTTCCATTAATGGAATTTTGTAGATGAAAATAAGATGCAGTGAAGACTGAGCAAAGATGACTGCAAGCCCTCATTCCTACTGCGTGATGTGTTTTACTTTACTGTCAATAACACTGAGATTCTATCAAACCAATCAGGCTCCCTGTATGATCTGGCTGAAACAAAAATACAAGAGAGGAGAAAAAGGGAGAGCAATAATGGCAAGAAAAAGATGACATCTTCTGATATGCTAAATGGTGGTTGATCCTCTAATTGTAGTTTGGCAGGTAGATAAAGATGAAAGCTGACCTTATCCTAGCACAGAGAGACACACCACAAGGAATGCGAAAAAGGTAAAGCACTTTAAATGAGCTCCAAATTCTATTCAAACTAATAAAAGTCCCCTGATTGAATTCATGAGGGCGTAGCTGAGATTTTGATTGAAGCATCCACTCCAAATGAATATTGCCCTCTTACAAAAAAAAAGTTACTGATAGGCCTTGATTGCTATCTGTTTTCCATATGACTACTCTTCCACTGTTTGATAAATAATGGAAAGCATTTTAACCTTGAAAGGAGCTGGAAAATCTCTGAGAGATAAAGCTCCATCAGAGAACAGTGTCTTTTAGGAAGTCTGTACTATGGCAATGTCTGATTCCCAGATGAATCACCTTCACATATACTTTTGAAACCCTTTTGCCTGATAGAAATCTTGGTGACCTCAGCAAGGCGATATTTCTAACATATTATCATTTACATCCTCTTTATTCACAGCTCAACGTATTGCTTCTCTTGGAGCATTACTAACTTGTTTTCCTATAAGTGTATGTACGGGCTTATGAATTTTTAATACCACAAGCCAACATTCATATTAAGAAAAGTTTTGTTTGTGTGGTTATAGATATGATTTGACATGATAGCCCTAGGAAGAAGAGAAAATGATGTAACTTTCATAACGATATCAGGTTATAATACCACTCCCAACTTATCTTTGTATAGATTAAAATGCAGAAGCTCTACTTTAGCAAATGGTGAAATAGAAAAAAAAACACAACCATAAATGATGATATTACACAACAGAGCTGTTTTTTATCTATGATGTGAAATAGAAATATTGCGATATATATATCATGCTTTCAAAGCAAGTTGCTGTAATAATTCCCATGCTAACTGGGTGTTTTCTGTTTCTCAATCACCACAGAAAATAAACCATGGAAAGAACTAAAAAAGCAACCCATAAGAATAGGCTCACTTTTTAACACTGCCAACTTGAGATAAGAAGTAAGACTCTCCTGATCATTCATAGTTAGTATAAATTTGATATATTTATCACGTATAAAAGATAACCCTACATTAACTTTTGTTTGGTTAGATTACTTTTCATATAGAAAGGGTAAGGTCTGCAAATTACAAATTGCCCCATAACCTCACAAACTCAGCTCATGTTCCACTTGAATATTCTATGTTTATGCAAAGTTGTCTAATTTAGCCCCTTTTCCTGTAAGAAAAGTTTTCCTAGTATGTAACAGAAATAATCACCCACAATGTTGCGCACAAATAGAATTTAATCATCTAAATGCTGCAAGAATAAGGTGCACAAATTTCAGATCTTGAAAAGTTGCTTTCAGTTGCTTCCAATTCCTTAAGGAGACACCTGTGTTTTTGACATTACTCCCATCCAGACAGCAGCAGTTGAGCTCTGGGCCTCTTAAGAAAGGCAGTCTTTGCAGTTTTTACTATTCTGAGCAGCCTCATCTTTGTGTGTGTGATTCAGTGTCTGTGCTCCACACACCTTGCCTGCGTGTAGGATTTACCTACCCAATATTTATTAACTACTTGGGTTTGTAGACCACTCAGTCATGACACATGGTAAAGTGCTCCAGTGAATGCTTACCATACCCCACAGAATAAACTTGTAGACATGGTTCTATCTCTGTAAACAGAGCACATAATATTATCAAGTGTGGAAATGAAAGCAACTATACACTTCTGCTCAGCATTGTTTTATTCACATGTAAATGAAAACCACTGCTGACACTGAAATACTCTTCAGGTACCTTGGGAAATGAGGGTAAAAAAATATATGTGTAAGTATTCCACAGTGTTACAGCAGTGACTTTTTCTTCCCTGAGAATGCAGTACCCTGTTGGGAGCTGACTCCCAGGTCTGTTGCTTTCATGCGGTGTTTGTACCTGTCCTACACAGCAGGATGCTGAGCACTGCCACACTCCAGAACAGGCTTCAAAAGACAGAAATATGTGTCATTCACATTAAACACTTTTCATATTTATTTTTAATCCAATACCTCAGAGATCAGAGAGAAGGGAATTGTAGCTCCCTTCCTTTGGACTCAAGGTGGGCTGGTGATCCTGCCTTCCAGAACAAGATCTCTATTAAAAGAACTTCTACAACAGTAAACTCTTATCCACTTTTCTGCCATCAAAAGTGTAAAAATAAATTATTAAAATACGTTATAAACATACATTAGTTTAGTGAGTGAGGGAGACACCAATAGCCTTCAAGTTATTTGTTACAACACTTGGTGAGGGATTCAACAGAAGAGAAAATCCAAGAATGCTAATTGAGAACATTTTTAGTGGCTTTCCTTTCCATAATGAAAAAAAACAAGATGAAAAGATGGAGAAAACTTGTTTCTGAATAAGTATTTTCATTCTCAAAATGCTGATTGATGCCTTTCATTTAAAGTAAATACATGGTATAATTTTTAAGGACAAGTAAGATTTTTTTTTTTTTTTTTTTTTTGTAATAAAAAAAAATTGATAATTCTTCATAAAAATGAAAAAATGTTTTATGACTCCAAAAAAACCTTCAGTATTCACATTGCCTTCTACTGTACCCCAGCTGTATATTTTCAGCCATTGTACTGTTTTACCTTAAGACACTGGTTTTTCTATTAGTAAATTGCTGTAAATTCTACAGATAGGCTCAGCTGTGTTTTTCATCTGAATTCAAAATTAAAATTTTCAACTGTTTGGTAGACAGAGCATTAGAAGATTTAAAAATCAAATTTAGTTCTAAATGCCTGTTTTTACAACCAGCAAAATCTGTGTTTTGTGGACCAAGTTTTTACCATACTCAGTAAAAGTATGTGCTTTTACAAAGTGTTAATCAAAAAGCATGTCAGATCTGTCTGGAATGCAATCTGTAGATCAAAGGACTAAGAAGAAAAATATCTATTTTTTTGTCAGCTGTACTTCCTACTTGTTCTTAATAAAAATAACTTTGTTCCCATTTTATATTTAAAACAAACTTGCACTGTTTTGACTTGTCATTTTAATTGACTTTCATATATAAAAACACACAGTGATTTAATAAGATAGGGATCAGGCCCAGAATGTTCAATTCATTGTTAGCTTACATTGGATGCAGCTTGAACATATATCACTCTGTCATAAACTGTATTTAAGTCTGGCTTTCTGCTTCAAGACACTGAGGAGAAAAATCTGACACTGACTACATTTTACACAAACACATTGGGATGAAACCTGCCACAATTAGGGATGAACAGATTTTAAAGTGAGTTGCACTGAGCCATCAGAAGGTAATAAAAGTTACTTATTCTCTAGGACAATCAATCCTTCTACCGCTCACCAAAACTTGGACCTGGATGTCAGCTATCCAATAAAGTATCTGCTATTTGTCAGGAAACCCTGCCAGGAGCATTTCTTTTGCTTTGCAGATATAAATATGAAAAACAGACATCAGACACATAGGAGTGTCATTTCTTTTCGTGTCTGCAAAATGAATTTCTGTGTCTGAAAGGTCCCTTCTGCAAATGGTTTGTGCTCTGGGAAGGGGATTTCAGAAAGTTTTTAACAGCTCTGAAGGTGGATAATGAGGGAGAAACACTCCTTTTCCAGAGTTATATTATATTTTCATGGATTGTGGCCACGTGCCAGAGGTCTTGGTAATCATTATTCTGAGCCTTCAAATGGTTTCTAGGGGCTAAATGCAAAATAATTGCTTTGAACAGATCTTTTCACCCTGCAGTTAATTTTCCCATGAGATTTGTGAAGTGGGACGGATAAAAATCTTGCCTTCTGATTCTTAGGAAATGTTATTAGAGTAGTTCAACCCATTGTTTGAAGCAATTCTATGAAACTGCAGTGATTAAATCCTCCTAATATTTCCCATAATTTGTACTTTTATTATTGTTTAGAACTAAAACAATTCTTTCCTCTATTCCATGTTTTTTGTGCACAAAGAAACCCTTTGTAAGGGGTCAAAGTTTTGGGTGAGCTGGAAACAGTCCAATAACTATATCTGAGATGAACTTGAAAGTCTGTGTATGGTTACCAGTTGATCTGAAGTTCACTGGCTTTAGGACTATGCGACTATGTGAACATGACAGTCACTGCCACATGCTGAAAAGCAAGTGTTAAGTCTAGAGACCTTAAGAAACAGTGATCTCCGGATTTGAATATACCCACAGAGAGGAAGCATTTAGCCATGAAGGATGTGCCAGTTGTCTCAAAGAATATGCTTGTCACCTAGCATAGAGGCTTTTGTCACCTAAAAGCAGCCAGGGAGGGGTTCAACATCCCTTCTCTTCTACCTCAACCATGAAACTTATGCTCTTCCTCACATCCAAAAGTAGCCACATAAAATGCTGGGGAAGCTCTTCTAATGAAATATTTTTTTTTGTTCTGAGAGGTTAGAACAGAATCTCTATCAGAGTAGGAATGTATCTGTGAATTTTGATCACTGAGACCCTTATGTTACTTGTGTTTTAATGTGATGCATGAGTGTTTACAAAGGTGCTATGTGCATGAGTAACTGACTCTTGTACCAAATTTTTGGCAGTTTTATGGGCACAGACATTTTCCCCTCAACTTTTTAAGCCTTTGCTTCCCTTTTTTGTGTGTGAAAAGGTTTGATACGAATCTATTGTAAGGCAATATATTTGATACACTCATAGAAGACAATTATTAAAAATTATATAGGAAGTAATCATACAAAGATGAAGATTACAACTTTTGGAAATTGTTGTCTTTCTTTTTTTAACTTTTCTGGAACAGTGCGCTAGATTGTCTTCTCCATTTCACAATTTTTTTTTGACATCTTCTATTTTGATAGCTTAATGATACCAGCAGTTGTTATAGAGGCAAATACTTTCTCTTGTGTGATTGGACAACACACTGCAGTATTGTGTTCTGGTAATACAGTTGTTTTAGACTATCTATTTTGAATATCAGAAACTAACTGAATCCCCACCTTGGCTAATTTATTTTCTTAGGAATTCAGCTTTACAAAGTAATCAATAGACAATATACTGTAACAACAGCTACCTAAATTAATAGTAGCTTCTATCTTTCTATAGCATAGTGTGGTATTTGTAAGATGTACTTTATTATTAATCATTTAGAAAACCAGATAAAAATTGCTTTATTTAGGAAATGTTCTTCGTTTTCCTGCAAAATATTTTAGTTTCTTATCTGAAATTAAAAAAAATAAAATTAAAATTAAAATTAAACAAAATTAATTCTACTCTTAAATGGGAATAGGCCATTTTCTTTATGTCCTCAGGTGACCTGTATGTTAGCTACCAACAAAGCAATTGTTGAAGATGAAAATAATTGAAAGTATAATCTACTAATCCAAACTGGCAAAAGAGCAAACATGGAAGGCAAATGATGAAAATGAAAATAACAAATGAACATGGTTTTACTGGTTATAAATCAATGTTTCTGGTTGTGGCAGCACTCTAAAAAGAAGTTCTCAGATCTTCTGCATCAAGATTGAGTGGCCTTTGAATTTACAATGCTTGTGAAAAACTTCTTGTAGAGATGTACTATTGGGATTATAAAGATACTTTAGCAATGTTTAATTGATATCTTTCAAAATGTAACTATAGCTGGTTTGGAAACTGAATTTCACAGACAGAGATATCAAGCACAATTTCATTTCAGGTTTAAATCCCTTTCAGCAATTTTAATATTTTCTGAAAGTCATTACCTAAGACCAGGTCTCTGCAATCTCTCACGTGCACAGGGAATGGTGAAAAGAGGAAAATTTTTTTGAAGACAACGATTTTATAATATACTTTTTCTGGAAAGCTAACTTAAACATCAATTTTTATGTCAGAGTTGACAGAATTTTTTTGAGCTTGGGAAGCAGAATGAAAACCCCACTTTTCCTGCTTCCCTTAAAGAGAGGGAGGGGGGAAGGGTGGTAGCAGGGGGAATGCTTTGTCAGCTAATGAATAACTCCAAAGTATTGCTCAAGTCCAAAGTCAGTCAAGTCAGCTGCACAGATTCAGCAGAAGCTTTCAGAAAGGATCTCATCCAAAGGGCCAGAGTAAGCAGCCTACTTTACTTTGCATTGCAGGCTGGAAAAGACACTGATTCATTTTGCTAATTCTAATTTGTTGTGTGGTTTAAATTGATGATTCTAATATCTATTTGCATTTTTAAAAAGATGAGACAATTGTAGCAATTGACATAAAAAAATCAGACATTGGACACATTTATTAAATCATAGTGTTTGAGATACTATAATGTTTTGTCATCCTTAGAACAAGAAATATCACAGGAATAGGATATTTCAATAGGAAGTTTCACAGATATTGTGGTTGTTGATAAATGCTGATTTATTTTTAAAAAGTAAGCAGAGTGGTTACTAATTATAGACAAGGAAATAATGGAATTGCCATACTGAGTGTGTTATTTGTTTCATGATATATAAATGTTAATTATATACTGTCATTTACTATATATGAAGATACATTAATTACCCTCCCATCAACAACTGATTAAAAAGGAGCTATATTGCCCATCCTTTTCAAGAACTGAGAGCTAATATAATTATTTAACAATTCTACTTCTTGATGTGGTGAATGTAGAAAAGTTTTCTATTTAAATTATTCATTTCCTGAGAGACAGCCCCTAGCATTTTGCCTGCGTGTGTGGGTAGGACCTTCTCAGCCCTGAAGCTTGCAGTGGAATCTGCCTTTAAAAGGATCTTCATTTGCCCCTCACTGATTTTTGTGTATCAGAATGAACTTGAATAACCATTTTTATCACAAATGTCTGATCCTGAGCACCTCCAAGACTTTGGCAGCATCTTATCTGAGCTAATCCAATGCAGTATGTCTGCCATCAGTCTTGCTAATGTTATCGTTAAAGCCTTTTCCCTTAAAAACAGGGCTCTCCAGACATCTTTCTTGTCCTTCATTTAAGTTATTCGGACATAAAGTTTGAGTAAATGAAAGACGAATCAGGCCTCTGACATCTGTCATTTGTAGTAATACAAATATGCTATTGCTTCTTTATTAACTTTAATTCCAATTACTCAAAACAACAGGTTTTGAAAAAATGCAGAAAAATCTGCATTTTTCTTTGAAAAAGGTACTAGCAGAACATTGTTGCTGATTTTAGGGGTAAAACTAAACTACAAGAGTAACTAACACCTTAAATTAATTTTAAAGATATTAAAGAAATCCAAAGGAGTGGTTCATAAAAGAATTTGTTGAACTCAAAGAATCTGTTTTAAACCAAATGATCATATGTCAATATTTTGCACTCTTCAAAAACTATTTTTTTATTATAAGGGAAAAAGATTGCCATCATGAGCAAATTCATTATGTTTTCTGAAAAAGGTTTTCAATTATTTCTCTATAGTGTTGGAGCTATTCTTAAGGGTTATGATGAACAAAATCTGGCTGTGGTGTAAATGGAATAAAGGCACACTGAGAAGCATTGTGTCTGAATTATTTTGCATAAGAACAGCTGAAAGAGCAAGGTCTGTGCACTGAATACTCGACTACAGTCTAAGACCCTTCCTAGTATAAGTATTTTATAGGTTTGGCTCAAACAAGACAGACTATATTATTATCAGCTGTTTAAACAAGTAAATGGAATATATACTGAACCAATGCACCTTGAGTTAAACCGTTATTGCTTTCATAGTATTGTATTGACTTCATATGCTGGGCCCTATGGACACAATGTGGATTTGTAACCATTTAGTGGAGTATTTTTAACAAAAATGTAGAGTGCAAACTCAAATCATGGCAGACACTAATGGGTTTTATGCATAGCTCACACAGAAAATTTTAAGAGATTGTTCCTATAAAGACCATGTGATATAGTCTGATAGAGGCAACAAGGCAAGTAGCTTTAATTCCCCATAGTGTTCAAGTTTCTAAACCTCACCTGAGAATTAGGAGAGTCCTGTTGCATGAGAATGCTTGATGTTTTGTATGCTGTTTTATCCTTCTGCCAGGAAATATTAAAATTTATTATTAAAAAAATGATTTACTCTAGATGTTTATTTCCCACAGCAGTGATAATATAACCTCCTATTCACCTACCTCATCTTGGATGAATCAGGATTTAACACAGTAAAATTCTGCACCAGCTTGAGGCTGAACACAGCCGAGAAAGACCTTTTCTTCAGTTGCCCATTTGTCATGGTCTGGCAAGACCAGCAATAATGAAAAGTCACTCTCCATTTCACTGTACTTTTCTCCAATTCCCTCCTCACACCACTACCTCAAAATGGAGTGTGAAGGGGAGGAGATTGCCTACATCTAGGGCTTTCCAGACAGAAGGGCATTTTCAGTGGTTCAGCCCTGATGCAGTTCCGCATGAAGCACTGTCAGTTGAGGTTAGAGAGTTTCTTTTATGATAACACTTGAGTTTTTTTTTCAGATGGAGGCGATCAGAAACAGAAGATGCAAAACAAGTAAATTTATTCTCCAGTTGTTTTGCTACTCAGTATTGACAGGGAACTAAAATTACAGCCTCTAATCCCCAAGAATATCTTTGTGGAGTTCAATCTTAATCTACCACTCACTTCTTTGCTTCCTTTGTTCAAGTGCCATTTCTCCTCACTTCCATGTGTTTAATTTCTTTTTATTGTATGCTGCTTCCGTTGTTTTAGAATCCTGTCTCACACATCCTCATAGGTTTTACAACAGTCTTTACTATACTTTTTATTACATCTGGTTATAGCTTCATGAGCTGACTGAGTGATTTTAGTGGTGACTGGAATTATTTGAGATTAGATAAGAAGAGAGAACTGTGGGCTAGCAAAGTGAGTAAAGAGAGCTGCAATAAAGGGAACAGAAAATACATTCTTCTGAGGAGTTAGTTCACATCTATGAAGAGGAAAACTTTTGAAAATGGACAGTTAAAGTTTTTTTTTTTTTTCTCTTTTAACATACAACTGCTTCAAATTATTTGGTTACCCTAAATACGCTGTTGACCAATTTCATAATCTTCAAGTAGTTAATTAGAATAAGATGAAACATTAGGATTAATACTTTCCAAAGAAAAGAGAGTGTTATTTTCCTTACAATACCATATTCTTCTCATCTTTGTCTTGAAAAAAAATTATTTAAGCAGACAACTTATCTTTCACAACTTATTTTTCACACCAATAGACAAAATCCCAACTCAAAACCAAAAAAATAAAAATAAAAATAAAAAATCTCTGTTGAAGATTCCTTCTTTAACTGCCTGAAAATTAAAATTCTTAAAAATAATAATAGCCCTCTTGTGACCTGCTGCTGAGATGATAATGGTATTTGAAGCATTGTTTTCTTGAGCAGAGCCTGCCTAGACAATGCGTCATTGGTTCATTGTAATTTCATCATGTGTTAGAAACTTAACTCCTGGGTGAGCCTGAGGCACAGCATGGTCTCACGAAACAAATCAAATTTTTGTGTGCACATGTACTACAAAAGGACGTAGAATAAGTTACAAACAAACCTTCTTTAAAATAGAAATTGGCTAACTCAACCATTTTAATCTACCATTCCAAACTCTTACTCTGTGCACCTATGCTTTAGAATGGCCTTCATGTCTCATTTAAGGTTGGGGGGGGNCAAAGGGCATTACTTGTGACTTCTTGATTAGCAAAGGGCTTTACAACAGGAACATCACTCGCTAATGCAAGGTTCTAGTCAGGTCACATTGCAAATTATATTATATTATTAGTAACATACTGTTATGTCAATTTATATGTATATATTTGGAACTGAATTTGGCAAGGGATGTTATAAACAACAAGAAGGAATTCTATAGATACATAGGTCAGAAGAGACAGGCCAAAGATTGCGCACCTCCTCTGCTAAATGAGAAAGGAGAACTGGCTAGAACAGACATGGAGAAGACTGAGGTACACAAGGAGTTCTTTGCCTCAGTTTTCATTGGAAGCCAGGATTCTCATATCCATAAACATCACATCCCTCGAACCTGAACCTCTAGTTGGGAACTGGAGGAGCAAACTCCCCCCACTCTAAGAGCAAAGCAAGTCTGAGACCAACTCATGAGACTGAATGTGTACGAGTCCATGGGGCTGGATGATATGAAACCCAGAGTCCTAAGGGAGTTTGCTGAAGTGGTTGCCAAGCCACTCTCCATAATATTTGAAAAGTCTCCAGGAACTGGAGAAAGGGAAACATTATTCTTATTTACAAGAAAGGGAGGAAGGAGGACCCAGGGAACTACACGGCCTTTAGTCTCACCTCTGTGCCTGAGAAGATTGTGGAACAGATCCTCCTGGAAAGCATGTTAAGGCACATGAGGGATGAGCAGGTGATCCAAGACAGCCAGAATGACTTCACCAAGGGAAGGTCGTACCTAAGTGATCCAGTGGTCTTCTATGATAGAGTGAAGGCATCAGTGGACAAAAGGAAGACAACTGATGTCATCTACCTGGACTTGTGCAAGGGCTTTGACATGGTTCCCCACCACATCCATATCTCTAAGTTGGAGAGAGATGGAATTGAAGGGTGGACTATCCAGTGGATAGGGAACTGGTGGGAAGGTCACAGCCAGAGGGTTGTGGTCAATGGCTCAATATCCAGGTGGAGGCCAGGAAAGAGCAATGTCCCCACGGGTCCGTCTTGGGTCCAGTACACTTTAACATCTTTATCAATGGCATAGATGATGGGTTTAAGTGCACCCCCAGCAAGTTTTCCAATGATACTAAGCTGAGTGGTGCAGTTGATACAGCAGAAGGAAGGAAAGCCATTCAGAGAGGTCTTTACAGACTCAGAAGGTGGGCTCTTGTGAACCTAATGAGATTTAACAAAGCAAAGTACAAGATTTTGCACTTGGGTTGAGGTAATTTCAGATATGTATACAAGCTGGGAGAAGAAATCCTTGAGAGTACCCCTGCTGAGAAGGACTTGGGGTCCTGATAGATGAAAAGCAAGCTAGCAGTGTGAGCTTGCATCCCAAAAAGCCAATGGTATCCTGGGTTCAATCAGAAGAGGTGCTGTTATTAGCTTGAGGGAGGTGATTGTCCCCCTCTACTCTGCTCCCATAAGGCCTCATCTGGAGTACTGTGTCCAAGTCTGGAACCCCCAACACAGGAAAGATGTGGAGGTTTTGGAGAGAGTCCAGAGGAGGTCCACGAAGATGATCCAAGGGCTGGCGCACCTCTCCTATGAATATAGGCTGAAGGAACTAGGTTCAGCCTGGAGAAGAGAAGGCTGTGAGGAGACCTCATTGCAGCTTTTCCATATTTAAAGGAAGTTTACAAGCATGAAGGAAATAAACTTTTTACACGGGTCAGTACTGATAGGACAAAGGAGAATGGCTGTAAACTAAAGGAGGGGAGATTTAGATCAGATGTCAGTAGAAAGTTTTTTTACTGAGAAAGTGGTGAGGTGCTGGAACAGATTGCCCAGAGAGGCTGTGGATGCCCCATCCCTGGAGGTGTTTAAGGCCAGGTTGGATGGGGCCCTGGGCAGTCTGATCTAATACTTGATCTAGTGAATGGCAGCTCTTCCTGTGGCAGGGGGTTTGGAACTTCATGATCTTTGGGGTTCCTTCCAACACAAGCCATTCTATGATTGTACAGAATCACAGAATCACAGAATCACTAAGGTTGGAAAGGACCTATAAGATCATCTAGTCCAACCATCCACCTATCACCAATGGTTCTCGCTAAACTATATCCCTCATCACAACATCCAAACGTTCCTTGAACACCTCCAGGGTCGGTGACTCCACCACCTCCCTGGGCAGCCCATTCCAGTGCCTGACCACTCTTTCAGAGAAGTAGTATTTCCTAATATCCAGCCTGAATCTTCCCTGGCACAGCTTGAAACCATTCCCTCTAGTCCTATCACCAGTTACACGAGAGAAGAGGCCGACCCCCAGCTCACTACAACCTCCCTTCAGGTAGTTATAGAGAGCAATAAGGTCTCCCCTGAGCCTCCTCTTCTCCAGACTGAACAATCCCAGCTCCCTCAGCCGCTCCTCATAAGGCCTGTGCTCCAGACCCCTCACCAGCTTTGTTGCCCTTCTTTGAACACGTTCCAGGGCCTCAATGTCTTTCTTGCAGTGAGGGGCCCAGAACTGGACACAGTACTCAAGGTGCGGCCTCACCAGAGCTGAGTACAGGGGGACAATTACTTCCCTGCTCCTGCTGGTCACACTACTTCTGATACAAGCCAGGATGCCATTGGCCTTCTTGGCCACCCAGGCACACTGCTGGCTCATGTTCAGCCGAGCGTCAACCAACACCCCCAGGTCCATTTCCTCTACACAGTCTTCTAGCCACTCCGCCCCAAGCCTGTAGCGTTGCTTGGGGTTGCTGTGGCCAAAGTGTAGGACCCGACATTTGGTCTTATTAAACCTCATCCCATTGGCTTCAGCCCAGCTATCCAGCCTGTCCAGATCCCTCTGTAGGGCCTCGCTACCCCCAGGCAGATCGACACTTCCAGCCAACTTGGTGTCATCTGCAAACTTACTGAGGGTGCACTCAATGCCCTCATCCAGGTCATCAATAAAGATATTGAAGAGGACAGGCCCCAGCACCGACCCCTGGGGAACACCACTCGTGACCGGTCGCCAGCTGGATTTAGCTCCATTGACCACCACTCTCTGGGCCCGGCCCTCCAGCCAGTTCCTTACCCAGCCAAGAGTGTACCTGTCCAAGCCACGGACTGCCAGCTTCTGCAGGAGAATAGTGTGGGAGACAGTGTCAAAGGCTTTGCTGAAGTCTAGGTAGACTACATCAACAGCCTTTCCCTCATCCACCAGGCGGGTCACTAGATCATAGAAGGAGATCAGGTTGGTCAAGCAGGACCTGCCCTTCGTGAACCCATGCTGGCTAGGCCTGATCCCCCGGTTGTCCCGCACTTGCCGCGTGATCTCCCTCAAGACAATCTGTTCCATAACCTTCCCTGGCACCGAGGTCAGGCTAACAGGCCTGTAGTTCCCCGGGTCCTCCTTACAGCCCTTCTTGTAGATGGGAGTCACATTGGCAAGCCTCCAGTCTTCCGGTACTTCACCAGTCAACAAGGAGCGCTGATAGATGATGGAAAGCGGCTTGGCTATCACCTCCGCCAGTTCCCTCAGCACTCTCGGGTGAATCTCATCCGGCCCCATGGACTTGTGACAGTCCAGTTGGAGTAGCAGGTCTCTGACTGTTTCCTCCTGAATCGTGGGTGGTTTAGTCTGCTCCCCAGCCGAGACTACCAGGTCAAAAAGTGGAGTACCCTGAGGATAACTGGTCTGACCTTTAAAGACAGACGTAAAGAAGGCATTCAGGACCTCTGCCTTTTCCTTATCCCCAGTAGTCATATTCCCAGCCTCATCCAGTAAAGAATGGAGATTCTCCTTAGTCCTCCTCTTACTGTTGATATATTTGTAAAAGGGTTTCTTGTTTCTTTTTATCCCAGCAGCCAGGTTGAGTTCGAGCTGGGGTACGATACTGTACCTATCATTGTGAACTCTACATACAAAATAGAAGGTAACTCATTGATCAGTATTTGAGAATACCTCGAACTAGGCAAATTCATGTTATTTTCATCAGATGCTTATATGAAGAAAACCAATCGTAGTCTATATAATCAAATAATCAGCACAAAAATTAAGAAAATATTCATTCTTAGCACATGTATAACCACTTCTAGAATGAAGATCTCAGGATTTCCAACAAATTCAGCTGTTGTAATAGTAGAAAGTATTTTATAATGAATGTAAAATTGATTTCAAATAGAAATATTACCAACTGAGTATGGCATCTGTATAAATTCAAATTCAGTGAACAGTGATGATCAATTCATATGAAAGAAAGGGGAAAATACCTGATATAGGAAGGAAGTGGGACAGTGAGCATTACAGGAGCACAAGCATTCTTGTCGTTTGTAAAACAGATTCAATGGCTCATTTCAATGTTGTCTTCATTTGATCTGATTGATCTAATGCCCGTATTCTTAGATATGTAACAGTTTCCAAAGCACCTAGCAGGCAAGAACAGTGCAGCTCATTGTGATTTGACAGCATAGTAATAATAACAATAACAACAACATAATGCTTATATGGAACATACTCTATATTGAAATAACTACAAATATTAACTAATTAATGCAAACTAATGGTATTCCTTTAATATCTAATACTACTAATAAAAGCACATTACTTCTCTGTCTACAGTATTTTGTTCTTAGCCTTTTGCTCGTGAGCATATTATGGTAAACTTTAGAAATCAGTTTGTGAGGCTAAGAAAGATGCATGCAGACACAATACCTTTTACAAATTCCTCCTTAAACACTGTCTGATGCAGAAGGTAGACAACAGTCCTTAAAATCATGTATGTCATAAAGTTTACACCTGTGGGATATTGTGAGTTAAACATTAATGGAACCAAAAGCAATTCAGGTAAAATTAGAGCACGTCAGAATTCTTCTGAGAGTAGTTTACCATCAGAGAATGTCAGACTCTCAAAAATCTTCAAACATGCAGTCTAGTTCACATGCTAGGATTTTCTGAGGAGGGAAAGCCTGGAGATAAGGCTCAAGAACATCCAGAGACCTTAACTCTGAGTAGCCCAGTAGGTTTAAGGGTCCAGAGATTTATAAAATAGTGTAGCAATTTCTCTTTGAGCCTAGAGGTGAAAAATTATGAATCCTTGAGAATTTTATGCTTTTATTTTAGCTTCTGACAGTGCCCTTGAGCCGTTGTCCCTCTCTGATCACACTGCCTGTTCACATGAGCCTGCTGACTCATGATCTGGCTTCTGAATCCAGGATAAGGCAGCTAGATCTGCTGATGGAGATATTTGGAGATAAAAGAAATGGAAGAGTTGCTTGTTCCCTAGCAGTGCACTGTAGTCAAAGCCAGCTGGTGCAGGGAGTTCCAGCTGAGTTGAGTTTCAGCAGAGTTACTAAGAGCATCAGTGAAAAATTATTTGACATTTGGACTTTGATCTCAGCGAGGACAGCCAAAAGTTGTCCAATCCTACATTTCAGAAATCCTTAGTCTAAAACTAAGTTGTGCATTCCCTAACTTTATGCCTGCAATTGGGATAAAACCCTTCAAGGGTTTTGATTTACCTTCTTTTTAAACTTTTGAAATAGCATCTTATTTGCTATGTGGATGGGAGCTTAATTAAGCAGACACTGTAGAATGCTTCTTAAAAGTTCAGATATAACTGCCAAGATTTATTTTTTATCATTTCAGTTTCATTACCAGCTCTAGTTTGTTAGTAAGCCTCTTGGACATGTCTCACAACTTAGTGCTGCTCTTGCTATACTGCCACCTTCTGTAACCCCAATTTGTCCCATGTTTTGTGAGAGAAAATATGGCAAGGGGCCATTATTTCTATGTTCATATAACACTGAGCAAAATAGCACCCAGTTGGCTTCTTTGAAACATGCTCTATAAATACTAAGTACCAATATTACAATTATTGTTATACTGTGGTTATTGTTATATTTATTACTATGATTACTATTATATAATGACATACTTAACATCTGTAAGTCATTACATGTTCCCTGAACTTCTGTTATGCTGTAATATAACATCTTGAGACTGCATCATACACATGCTGATTATTCTATCTGTGTGCTTATGTGACGTTTAAAGATGCATTTAAAGTATACATCTGCTGTACCAGAACTAATCAGTATATATTAGTAGAAAATAATTAAAAGCCCATATGCATCTATATGTCTGCATTAATTCTCTAGATATTGTTGACTTTCCGGAAACACCCTTACTTTAATCAAGCTGGTTGATCCTGTTGCAGAGCTTCAAGAGTCCAGTTGGCTGATCTTCTAGGGATAGGAGCCAGGCTGGCAGAGCAGTGCCCTCACCAACATGGACACACTCCTGCCTTGTACAAACCAAATTAATGTAAGTCCAGTGAGGGTAACCCGGGGCAGTCAGGACCCCATGCATTCCCATATACATCTGCAGTAACCATACAGGATTGAGAAGGCAGCAGAAGAAACCAGGAAGGCATGGTCAGCGCCATGAAGGCTGTGGCCAGGCTCAGTTACATCTGCAGTGTATCAGAGGCAGAGCTGGGATAGGGAAGAGCTAGGATAGGCTCTTGAGAGTTATGATCAGATGAGGCTCTCCAGCATGGAGGAGGCCCTCTTCTCAGGGCTCCATGCATATCTATGTGTCCAATTACTGTGCTGTTCCAGCACTCACAACAACCATTCCAGCTAAACCCTACATGGAAGCACAAACTTTGTGTATTCAGAGTTAATACTCATACCTGAAAGGTTCCTGTGGGATTATCTGGATTTAGCCCATGTGTGCTTTGACTTGCTAGCTAGCTCCTGCTGAAAATGGGAACTCATTCCCAAGTAGTCCCAAGAACAAAATAAAACCCAAAATGTTGCTTGAGATATTTGGGAAAGGGTAATGAAAAAATAATTAACCCAAACACTGATGTAGTGGAGAGTCACTGCAGCAACCTGAGGATGTAATAGAGCACATGAACATAAATGTTTATGTGTTCATAATATTGTTTTCCTTGTTCCTTGTCCTGTTTCTTAACCAAACAAACATCCGGAAGAAACTACTTCCAACATTAGAGTACCCACTTAGTTCTCTGTCTCTTCCTGATCCCACCAGTATCCCCTGATGACCTCCCCAGCTCTGATGCCACTGTGTTGGGCTATCCAAAGAGCTTCTAAATGTGGTATTTTCTCCTCCTTAATCATCCCCAAAACCCTTAATAACAGTATCAACCTCTCTCCATTGAATTTAATTTCTATCTTCCCTTCTTCTTGTCCTCTTCCCTTCTAAGCGATTGAAAGGATCAGAGGAAAAATCCTGATTTTTGCAATGTCTTACAACTCTTTAAGGGTTTAGTAGACTCAAATCTGAGTTAGATGGTAAAGCTTGTCCTGATTTGAGCCCAATTATATTATCATCTGCTTTAGGATATCCTAATTCAGAAGGTAAACTGGAAGAAGAATATAATGCAGAGAAAGGGAACAGCTTGTGCACTCCTACACATGTGCAAAAACCCAGATGTACAAACCTTATTTGTAACTACTGAAATTTGGCAGCTTTAGGTGCTTGGGAGTTTATTGTGAATGCAGTGTGTGAATGGTAATGTCCTCAGAGACTTGTGTTTGCTATTCATACCACCTTTCTAACACACGGGTGAACATGGGTATAAATATATTCATTGAGAAGTGAGAAGAACATGCATATATATGTCAGTAAACAGATGGTGGCCCTGAACTCTTGGCTTTAGAGATAAATTCATAGTTCACCTTTTGATTAAAATAAGGAATCACAGGAAGCAAGAGGACCAGGATATCACAGCCGCTGTTTCTGATATCACATTTAGTCTTCTCTTATTGTAGTATTTTGGAATTATGTTCAACTTATGCTGTGCTCCATTGCATCTCTTATGGACTTGGGCCCTCATAACCTGATTTTTTTATGACATGACATAAGATGCTGAGAAGTATGTACTAGTAATATTTCAGTGTAAAGCTGGATAGGGATTTTTAATGTAATATTGTATTTTTGACCTGTGCTGGTATATATTAGACTGATTTTAAGCTAGTGGGAAATGGATGAACAACTAGAAGTGGCATGAACAAATTCTGCTTGTTATCCCTCATCTGGACTGGACTCAGTGACTTAAAAAAATGTGCAGTTAAGTTAAATTGCATACTTTTTACTCTCAACTTGCTTTTGTATTACATAAATTTAAAAGTTTCTACTTTAACAAACTGACAAAACGCCTTTATGGTATTAACGTCTCTCAGCTCATAAATACATTTTTAACAGTTCTTTGGTAACTTTTTACTTGAAGGATGTAATTTTCTTTAGTTCAACTGATTTTTTTTTAATCTAATATTACATCTTTGTATTGCTTATTTTTTACTATTTATTGTACAGGAAGTAACCTTGATGAGAATTCCAGAAACTCTGCATTCTTAAATAGATTTATTGATTTTCAAGTTTTAACTCTCGAGAAACTATAACTCTTTGATAGCATATACAGGATTAATACNGTGCTACTTCTAAAAGCCAAGATCAAGAACCTTTTAAAATCTCAGAGAAAAATATATAAGTAAACAAACAAACAAAAACATTTATTTTATTTTTTAATTACTTGTGGTAAGTTCAAACGCAAAGTTGTTTAGATGACTAGTCAAACTAGACTAAATCTTAGATTACACAAAGTTTGCATACTACTACTTATGGCAATATTTTCATTTAGAATATATTAAACTTATAAGGTTGGTTAAATTACTTGAGAGAAGTCAGTACTGAATTCCTCTTTTCTTTCCTCTTTCAGCATCAGTAATGTTAAGAGAAAATTTACACGTAAAATACATGGAATTTTCTTATATTTTTACATTTGTTTTCATTCTAGATTGTGTTGAAAAGTGTGGACATTTCCAAGAATTATTCTCTGCAACATATCACTCTGTGGCTTCCAGTATAAGTTGTCTCTTTCATTGCAGCTAAACTGAACATTTCCGAACTAAAATGAGCAATTTGTTTTTTAAGTTGGCTGATTAAACTTAAGAAAAATAGTTTTAACTTCATTTATCATTCAACTCCTCTCAATAAGTGCTGTTTTCATATAATCATAGAATCCTTAGAGTTGGAAAGGACCTCTGAAGGCCATCTAGTCCAATTCCCCTGCAATGAACAGGGACACCACAGCTAGATCAGGTTGCCCAGGGCCTTATACAACCTCACCTTAAAAGTGTCCAGGGATGGGGCATCAACCACATCTTTGAGCAACCTGTTCCAGTGCCTCACCACCCTCACTGTAAAAGATTTTTTCCTTATATCCAATCTAAATCTCCCGTCTTTGAGCTTGAAACCACTTCCCCTTGTTCTATCACCGCAGACCTTGAAAAAGAGGCTGTCCCCTTCCTTCCCGTAGCTGCCCTCTATGTACTGACAGGCCGCTATCAGGTCACCTCGCAGACTTCTTTTCTCCAGGCTGAACAGCCCCAGCTCTCTCAGCCTGTTTTCATAGGAGAGGTGTTCCATTCCGTATATCATTTTTGTGATCTTTCTCTGGATGTGCTCCAACAGGTCTATGTCTCTCCTGTACTGAAGACTCTACATCTGGATGCAGTAGTCCAGGAGAGGTCTCACCAGGGCATAGTAGAGGAGCAGGATCACCTCCCTTGCCTTTCTGACCACTCTTCTTTTGATGAAGCCCAGGGTACAGTTGGCTTTCTGGGCTGCAAGGGCACATTGCTGGCTCTTGTCTAGCTTCCCACCCACCAGTACCCCCAGGTCTTTTTCAGCAGGTCTGCACTCAATCCTTTCATCCCTCAGTTTGTACTGATAATGGGGGTTGCCTTGATCCATGTGCAGGATCTTGCATTTGGATTTGTTGAACCTCATGACCATGACATTCTCCTGGGCCCACTGGTCAAGCCTGCCTAGTTCCTTCTGGATGGCATCCTGTCCCTCTGGTGTGTCGATCACACCCCGCAGCTCGGTGTCATCAGCAAACTTGCTAAGGGTGCACTCAATCCCACTGTCAATGTCACTGATGAAGATATTAAAGAATGTCGCCCCCAGCACCAACTCCTGGGGGACACCACTCATCACCAATCTCCATCCAGACACCGAGCCATTGACCACCACTCTCTGGACTCGATCCTGCAGCCAGTTCTTCCTCCATCAAGCAGTTCAACCATCAAATCCATATCTTTCCAATTTGGAGAGAAGGGTGTTGTGGGGTGTCAAAGCCTTACTGAAGTAGAGATAGATGAGATGCCACCAGTGGCTCTTTCCTTGTCCATTGATGCAGAGACACCATCATAGAATGCCACTAGGAGGATTTGGCCTTGTTCTCTTGTATCATCTCCCTACCTTCCATGTGCCTCCTACCAAACCAAATGTTTGAGGGCTGTGTGGTGAGCACTTATCATGGAGGACAGAGGCAAAAAAGTTGTGAAGTACCTCAGCCCTCTCCTTGTCTGTTGTTACCAGCTTGCCTGTTTCACTCACTAGCGGGGATACACCATCCTGGACTTTCCTTTTCTAGTTGAGATATCTGTAGAAGCCTTTGTTGTTCTTTTTGGCATCCCTAGCCAAGTTCAGTTCAAGCTGGGCCTTGGCTTTCCTGACCACATCCCTACACAACACAGCAGCTCCCCTTCCCATGGTACCTGTCCTTGTTTCCACTGCCTGTGCATTTTCTTCTTGCTCTTCAGTTTGACCAGCAGATCCTGGTTCAGCCACACTGGTCTCTTGCCTTCGTTTCCTGACTTGCTACACCTGGGGATGGAGAGCTCTTGCACCCTGAAGAAAGCCTCCTTAAAGACCTGCCAACTCTGCTCCACTGCCTTGCCCATGAGGACAGTTTTCCAGGGTGTTTTGTTGACTAACTCCCTGGCTTCATAGCTGCAGGAAAGGTGCTGATCATGGGATCTCAGGATGAAAGGCATCTGTCATTGAAATGTTGAAATAAGATGTTTTAAGATGTTTAACATGCATCTCTGTGGGCATGTGGGAGGAGGGACACTCTAAGAGCAAGTGTGTAGATAATTAATGGATGATGGTAATACAAAGAAAAAAATAACACAAATTGCTACTTACTATCCTCAGGCTTATACAGAATACCATAGAAGCAGGTTGCATGAGTTAGGCAGAAGAAAGATTAGTGTGAATGAAGGAATAATTGAAAGCTGTAACCATGTGAGCATATTGTTTTTAATTATTCAAGGACAGAAAATCTGTAGATAAAACACACCCTCTAATCTTTAATCTGACAGACCCTGAGGCCCATAAGAGCTGTTGAGGATGTAAAGAGGATTAATAAAGAGTAGACAGAATCAAGAAGGATACAAAAGTTGTCCTCAGTGTTCATTAATAGTATAAATTGTGCAGAGACTTCGTAAATTAGACTACATAATTCAGCTTTGTTTAGCTGCTGCTGCAGCATATTTTAGTGTGATACAAGATTGCTATAGCAGCCATTTACAACTATAAAAAGCTTTCAATGATTGCTCCTCTCTTCTTTTTATTTCCAGTGATTACCTTTCTATTGATGAGATGGGACAGATGCATTCTGTGAAATCATTTGTAAGAGGGATCTCATATCACAAGTACTCTAGTTTCTAATAAAATTACAATCTCGATTGCTGACATCATGATAAAATTGACTTTGTCAGATTAATACCCAAGTCATCTAAAGGGCAATATTGTAGTAAATGAGCAAGCATAAACGAAAAGCAAACAAGCAAACAATAACAGCAAGAAAAAAAAAAAAACAAGCTTTGATTTTCTAAAGATTTTGGTACATTTGGGTGAAAAATATTTTCCTCTCAGCTCAAATATTTTTCACTGTTCACATGACAAAGCACATCTGAATTATCCCTTCTTTATATTTTGGTCAATCTGAAACTGATGTATGGAAGTATCTATAGCTCCTTATGTTACAAGTAGCTCATTTATTAGACATGAAACAGATACAGTGAGAAAATTGAAAGGTGGCTCATTTGGATCAAGTAGTGAATAAGAAAAGACCCACTATGATCTGAATACCCTGCCTGATTCCTCCAAGAGTCTTTGTATTACTCACCATATCTTGACTCTCCTTCTTAACAGCCGGAGGATCTGTGGGGATCTGGATAAATCAGTTCATAGAATCATAGGATCATAGAATTGTTCTAGTTGGAAGGGACCCTTAAAGGCCATCTAGTCCAACCTCCATGCAATGAATGGGGACACCTACAGCTAGATCAGGTTGCTCAGAGCCATGTCCAGTGGGACCCTGAGCGTCTCCAGGGGCAGGGCTTCCTGCACAGTATGTTACAGTGCTTCACTATCCTTATCTTAAAAAACTTGTATCCTTACACATATTTCCTTATGTCTAGTCTAAATATCTCCTCTTCTAGTTTTAAATTCCTTTAAAGTCTTCTCAAGCTAGCAATCATTAGCATACAAATCATTAGAGAACCAATATCGTCTTAGACCTTAAAATTCCTTTGACATTTTTCTGTCGTGCATATTTAGGTGTATCAAGTATATCTGTTGGAGCTAGCACAAGGTATGACTGAGATGACTTATATTGTCACTCTGAAGTGTAAAGATTATCAAAGTAGATGTGCAGAGCCTTGGACAAATCTGGTTGTGCTGAATTTTACAAAGAGCAGAAAGAAATCTGCATCTTGCTGTGATTAAAGTCAGCAGGAAGAGTCACGATAAATTGTGTTAAATCAAGCATAACATTACAAATTCTTTATGCAAATCAAACAAATTTAGAAACGATTTTTCATGAGTAGGCATATAAAATACAGAATAGACAGAGATGCAAGGAGAGAGACAAAAAGAATGTTGCAATTACCCATATACGGCACCAACATTTTTATTATTTGTGACATTTATTAAAGAAGAAATACATTAAACTGGTTTTGTTTGCTTATATAAGTGATTTTAGAGACCTTCCTGATGAGTCAATGACAGTGGAAGCAGCACTATTTGTTAGGGTGGAAATATTACTGTTGTCTGCTGAATGCTCCTGAAAGACTACTACTGTAGGTATAGAAGATAAAGAACTGTGTAGTTTGTGCATCCCAGCACATTTTACCTGTGATGTGAATATTCAGGTATCCAGTGCAGGAAAGGAAGAAAATAGCTGGGGAAAAAAAAAAAATACAAAATACAAGAATCAAAAGACAAAAAACTTGATTTCTTAACCTTGGTGGGTACAAAGATTTATTTAAGGCAAAAACTGAAATTAATAAGTAGATTAAAAAAAAAAAAAAAAAGACAATTAAATATCATAGAAAAAAAAAACAGGGCAGTAGCCTGCAAAGCATCTTGTATGCTTTACTGATCCAAGGTATTAAGTGCATAAAATTCTATGGAAGAGAATCCAAAGGGTAGCATTTTGTCTGGATCTTGTGAACACAAACATTTCTCCTGTTGATAGTCCTGCTTGCATTGCTGGGCTGAATATTTGTTACAAATTATATGTGTATTTCTTAATATTAACTATGCTGTTAAAGAGGCATGGCTTTTCAGATGTGGAAATGCATTTCTTTGCATTTCTAGTGTGTAGGCTTTTCTGTCTTGGTATCAGCAATTTATTTTTCTTAATTCACATTTGATACTTCAGATATATATATATGAAATATTATTTTGGTTTGGATAAAGCATTCCCTACTATTGTATATCTGTATGTACTTCCTTGCAATTCTTTAAGCTATGTTTAAATTCATTGGATATTTGCCCTACTCCCTGCTGAGAAATCTTACTTTTCTGAGTACCATCAATAAACAGAGAAAACAAGAGACAATATAGTCTACTTCAGATCACTTCTGAAAATACTTCAGAATCTTGTATCTCTGCATTTTTGAAAAATACCATGGCATTAAAGCCCTGTTGGAAATCATGAATGTAAACTACTTCATATAAAAAAACAAAAAACAAAAAACAGTATATTATTTAGAATACTTTCAAATAACTTACTTCAAAGCAGAAAACATTAATAAACATCAAGGAATTTAAAGCGTTGGCGGTGATGGTGGAAAGCAGGGAAGAATTATGCCTTCAGCTGACATATCATTTTATTTTTCCCTAGCTAACTCATCTGCCAATGAAGTGCCAGGGCATTGCTGTCTCCCAATCAGCAGCAAATGTGCAAGTCTTGATTGAATTACAATACAGAAGTGTAGGGAACACAGTCCTAAAGCAAAAAAGACAAACTACAGGAACATGTGTGCCCTGACCCTCAATTTCCTCAGTTGTTCAGTGAAGTCAGACTATCGCAGCACGTGTTCCTCAGATTACACCAAAATATGAATTAATAATGAAGGGCCAAGTGTCTAGCTCCTAAATTAGCAATGCAAACCACACTGCAGTTTGTACAAGAATTTATTTTGAAATTTGTTAGGAAATATATTGCTGATATTTTTTAATGCATGTCTTTGAGAATGTGCGTATATCAATAGACAAGTGCTGGTTAGACTGACACTCTATCTGCTATAGGTCTATATACATTATTTTTCTCTCTTTTGCAGCATCCCATTTCTTCACCTTGTCGTTTCTCAGTTCTGAACAGATTTCACTTTCCTCAGTGACACCACAACCAAAACCCTGACCTTTCCCATCTGCGTCTCTTCCTCTGTGGTACTTGGGCTTTTCAAGCTGTCTCCCACCACAAAATGACACTTTAAAATTGTTCTTTTTCAATCAGCTTTCCAAACAGGTCTGATGTCCCACTCGCAGCTTCAGTTCACCTAAATTTCTACTCTATCGGAATCTACCTTCCTCTCCTCCTCAAGGTTTTAAATGCTCTCATAGTGTGGTTTATTATTTTCAGAAGCAACATAAAATTGCAGCAGGATCCAGCAGAGTCAGATCAAGATAATCAATCAACCAAAAGCTGTTCCAGAGTGGGGTCTTTAGAGAGCTTCTACCTCATGTCTGTGCCATGTGATTCTACCATAAAAGAAAGCTATTTTTCTTATAAATGTAAGATATCAGAAGAAAGAACCTCTATTCTTTTACAGTTCCTTCTCAGTCAGATCATTTTCTCTTGTGCTGTTTTGTTTTTTATTTTACCTTTTTTTTATAATTCTCCTTTTGTCAGATTAGTCTTCTTGCACAGTTACCACCCTACTGCTCTGTAATTGCCATCAGCATAAGTGCAGATGTCCAAGCCAAAGCTACAGCATGAGCACACAGCCCTGCACACATGCAATGGGGCAGCCCTAAGCAGTTCGTGTCTTCCTGAGGAAGACCTTTGGTGCCTGCTGGCTTTGCACTGGCTGTGACCGCCATGGCAAGTAAGAGGATGCTGTTCATCATTGTGACAGGTCCATTCCCTCTGCCAGCACTGTCACCTGGCCCAGGAAGGGAAACTGAGGGATTGTCAAGAGCAGTGGTATTGCAGGTATCCAGATCTAGCAGATCTGGTAAATGCATTACCTTGACTAGAGATTTTGTAAAAGTGCTTTCCTAATGAGAATAAAATAGAGCAATGTCATTTGGCCAGCCCACAGCCTGCAGCTGTCCTCAGTCAGATCTCATTTAAAAACACAATTATAACTGTAAAAAAAAAGTATATGATTTTTTTTTTCCACAAAGATAAAGGGAGAAAATATTCCTAGGAAAAAATAGAAAAATATGTCATTGTTGAGCAGCTTCCTCATCTCTTGAGAGGGACTCCTCTTTTCAAACTGGCCATTGCCCTGGCATTGCTCTGAGTGGGACATAGCATACGGGTTTTTAAACCATGCATGGGAGAAAGATAGATCTGCACAGCACTTGGAGCAACCACAGTCCTCATACAGGGAGGTCCCTATGTATCAGATTGCAGGATTTGGTGCTTTTTCATAGACAAAAACGTCTTCAACAGTAATTATTCTCCAGGAGAAGTTTCTTTAGTGCTAACTACCAGCATTTGTGGCAAAGGGCATAGAAGCCCTCTGGGCCACTTCTGCTTTAAAGCGGTTGCCATTCTTGGATACTCCTGGAAAAAAAGCCTGATAGGAAGACCAATTCCTTGAATAACAAAGTACCTCAGTATCTGAGGCCTCGCCTGGAAAGACTTGGAGAACTGTTGCTGAACTTATGCTAATAACGTACAAATTTATTGGAAGCATATGGTTTTTTGAGTATGTCAGAGCTTATCCGATTTTGAAGATACAAATTCACTTTCAAACAGGAAACACAACTGTTCAGCTTTCCTCAGGATAACCAAGATTTTCTTGAACAGAGTTTGAAATACACATCCACTCAAACATCAGTCACAGATTTATTAATTTTTTTTTCTTTCCATCTCCACATTTTCACAGGACAAAACACTGACAGAAGAAGGCTTCAGTAATTAGAAGCGAATTATATTTTAGTCCGAACACCAGTAGCCTTATGTGAAAGATAACTTTGTGTTGGGTAGTTTTATAACAATGCTCTAAATTACTGTTGGCCCTAAAATGAGATGCCCCACTTTCTCTCTGGTCTCCAGTAAACTGATTAAGACAACAAACTTATTTTTAGAGAACAATTCCAATGACTTGTAGAATAGGCTGGCCTTCATGTACTCACTGTCCAGGAGGGAAAAATAAAGCAAAACAAAAATTTTTAAGTTGTATTACAAATAAGGCACAATGCGGTGCTTTCTTCTGCTTATTCTTCCAAATGTATACAGTGATATTTTCATTTCCAACTGAAATGAGCTGTCTTTTATGGTTGTTTTTATTTTGGTGTAACTTGGTATTACTTTGTCACAACTAAATACTGTGACAGGGAAGGTGTTGTTGTAAAAGATAATTTTAAAAAGCAAGTGAAAAAAATCAAGGAAATTAATTTATTTGGAGGATCATATCCAGGTTATCAATTTAAACATATCTATAGCAGTTTTAAGTATAGGTCAGTCTTAATATGAATAACAATATACTATATTTAAACATAATCATTTCAAAATTATGTATACAAAAAAGTGTGGAATAGAGTATACATTAGGAAAAGACATATAAGTCTACAGAAGAATATTTTAAACAATGTGTTATTTACACAAAAAATGTTATTTAAAATATTTTTCTATATATGTTCTTCCAGTCTTTTCTGTCCAAGTAAAATCCAATGCAAATCTGGCTGCCTAAATGAAATAATGCAGGTGGTAAATATTTTCACTGTTTCTTCTTCAGTTGTGATTCCTGTTCTTCTGATTCATAAAATAATAATTTCATAATCCAACTGGATTTTCTTGTGATGAGAAATGATAAAACTAATGTAGAGCTCTGCCAGAAGATCTGGGGAAAAATTCAACAAGAGAAGTATCTGAGACTTACCCTCAGACTACTCCCTATGCAGAAATATGCAGAGCAGCTCCTGGGAGACCTGCTTGTTCTCAGAGCCATGTCCCCTCAATTTCCCTTCCTAAATTTGAGATGCAGCTTGGCAGAGCAGTAGTCCAGTTTCTCTCAAAGAATTATTTTTCCAGGCTTCCTGGGAATAAAATTGCTTATTAAATTTCAGTGAATGAGAATATGTGGGCAATTTCTGAAAAAGACAGTAGGCTTACTCTCTGTGTAACCAGTGTAACTCCTCTTGCCAAAACAGCAAACAGAAAGCAAAGTGGTTTCTTTTTCACTCTTCTTTTCCTTCTGCTATATAGATCTCAGATGTTTTTTGCTTTGTTTGCTTGTTTGATTGATTGATTATTTGGTTTGGGCTTTTTTAACCATTTAAGCCTGAATTATTGTCTGAATAAGATAGACAACATAAAAATGCTTTAGAATTGAGAGAAATCTGCACTATAACCCCAAAATTAAAGACTACTCTGAAGGATTTTCTGCATCTTCCATGCTATCTACTAATCTTTTTCAGTCTTAGTAATCTCAGAATTTTCAAGAAGAAAAGAGAAACCATTCTACTCTATATGTCATCTTTTAAATTCTCCTGAATCCCAACTGTTTAGCAATATTAGAATTTCAGAGTTAAGAAGAGAAAATGGTGATGATCTAGTGGGTACTTCTCCCTAAGCATTTCACAAATTTAAACTTCTTCGTGTGTACAGCTAATGAATTGCAATGAACAGAAGACATTGCTGGGAGCTCTCGCTGTAGGTGAATAACTTTTGTTATTGTTAAATACAGATGCATAAGCTTGGGTTTAGTTTAAAAGTGCAGGAAAATTTCTTTTCACTTTTGTTTCAGAGTCTCATAGGTGAAAAAAAGGCAATCTTCTGTTGACACAGGCTGATCAAATTTCAAACACCTTGGAACTGTTTGGAACATTAGTCATAAGTAAAGAGCTATAGAAAAAAAAACTGTTAGAACTATAATCCAGCATTTGTCTTTCAAAATTATGTGATACTGGAATGGAAATAGATCCTATCAAGGCTGTGGTAAAGGAAAACCGGCAGTTTCCTCTTGCAAAATGATGAAATCATTAGAAGATGTACTATTGTCCTCATTTCAGCTGGGACAGAGTTGATTTTTTTCTTCATATTACCTGGTATGATGCTATGCCTTGGCTGTAGGAGGAAAACAATGTTGATAATGCACTGATGTTTCAGTTTCTGTTGAACAGTGGCTGCTCAGAGCCAAGGTTGTTTCAGCTTCTTACACTGCCCCGCCAGTGAGGTGAGCCCAAGGAGTTGGGACAGAACCAGGACAGCTGACCTAAACTGGCCAAAGAGATATTTCATACAATAAGACTGCATGAGAAAAAATAAAAATAAAAAAAAATAAAAGCTGTGGGGAGTTGGCTAGCAGAGCAGCCACTGTTAGGAGTATGGCTGGGCGTTTGTCAGTAAGTGCAGATGGTAAAGCAGTAGAGATCGAAACTTTCCACCATTATTCCATTATATTTTGTTATGATGTGACAGATGGCAGCAGAGGGGCAGTCTGACAAAATGATGCCTGACATGGAAGTGAGTATGAGGCAAAGGTGTGGAATTGAATTCCTCCATGCAGAAAAAGTGGCACCCACTGACATTCAGTGACACTTGTTGAACATTTATTGAGACCAAACAGTGGATGTGAGCACAGCAAAGCAGCGAGTGATGCATTTCTGCAATGGTAACAGCAACAGCTGGTCATCTCTGCTGGTGGAGATTTTAACAGGTGTGGCGTGCAGGCTCTTGTTCATCACTGGTGAAAATACATAACTAATGGTGGTAACTCTGTTGAAAAATAATGTTTTGTAGCTGAGAATTTGCTCTATCAAATAGTGCAGTTTTCATGTACAGTATAATTCCAGATCCTTACGCTGTGCCTGGTGGTGTTTAGTTTGTTAGGCAAAGTTTCAGTTATAAGCTGTCTTCCTTGCATTGTAGGCTTGAATAGCTTTATGCACAACTGTTCTGAAAAGCTGGATAGAGAAAAGCTGCTCTGCAAAGCTGGATACAGACAATTGTCTCTGTTGCAGAGAGATCCAAATTTTCACTTTGGAATCTGCTCAGTCTTCAGGAAATGGTTTATGTAGCTATGCTGGAAATGATGATTACTTCTCAAAGTTGACTTTAGAATGTGACTCATAACATTTACAAACTTTTTAATCTTTCGTGATTCCCTAGACTTCTTTAAAAACCTATTGAGACATTACTAGATCAACTGACAAGAGATTTTATTTGAGGGATTTAACCAATAAGAAGTAACTTTTGAGCTTCTAATCATTTATCTGTGCTAAATGAATAAAGCAGATTATATTTGAATGACCTAGTAATTATAAATGTCTGCAGCAATTCTATTCTAAGAGTTGTGTTGAGAACTGTGCATAAACTAGGTTTATAATTTCTATTTCACGCTTTAATGATTGAACTTAGACATTAAATTTCATGCAGTGATTCTTCAGAGGACATGTGATTGTTCATAATAAACTTACCAAAGAGGAAACAGCAAAGGACTATAAGTTTTTGAAAGTTTTACTATAAGATAATTTTGAGTACTTCAATGTAAGTACACCATAAAGTCTGTGCTACAAACTTGTGTAAATTCATTTATACACATACATGTCAAAAATATTTTCACATGCAGCCAAAGTTTAAAACTTTTCTCCTGAACAACAATGATTATATCAGTTTGTCTCTATTTCAGTTCATCAGAACCACAACAATGGAACTACTAAGCCGCACCTGTGTTTTTGAGATTTTTTCTGTTTTGATTCTTTGCATTTTGACTCCACCCTATTACTTTGTTGCCAAAAGAAGGACCATGCAGCATCCTGCCTGCTCCAATCAGCTCCATATGTCACAGTTTTCAAGTTTCATTGAAAAAAATGATACTACAGACCCACATCCATAGAAAGAATGTTTATGCTCTTATCAGCCAGGGTAGATGATATATTTATGGTGGATATACCTTTAAAACCGCTGGTTCTTGGACAATATTAAAAACAAATTGAGATACAATTCTCTCTCTATCAAGATGAAAAAAAAAATAGATTAATTTTGTTGATGAACAAGAGAGAATGTTGCAGACAAAAATTGAGCAGTACATTATATTGATATTCCATTTCAGAGACAGCTGCTTCTTCTAATTTAGTTTATAGTTTACTAGAAAGTAACCTGAGTCAAGGGATCCTCAGAAAATTTTATAGGCTGAACTGTGCCTGCTGAAGTTGTTGTTTATGAAGGGGGATGTCTGGATATGATGAGAGCCAGTAATAAGGGATATCTCTGGCAATTACCATAACCTTACAGGAAACTCCCACTCATTCTGCAGTCCAGCCAGCTTCCTGGGACTTTGACTCCACTATTCTGATTTCCCTTTACATTCTCTTTTATCTTCCCACATACTCAAGTTTTCACAGAATTACAGAGTAGTTGAGATTGGAAAGGACATTTGAGGGTCATCTGGTCCAAGCACTGCTCAAGCGGCCCATGAAAACCTAATGAGGTTCAGTAAGGCCAAGTGCAAGGTACTGCACTTGGGTCAGGGCAGTCCCACGTGTTTATACAAACTGGGGAAGATCTCCTTCAGAGCAGCCCTGCGGAGAAAGACTTGGGGGTCCTGGTAGATGAGAAGCTGGACATCAGCCAGCAGTCTGCACTTCCAGCCCAGAAGGCCAACTGTGTTCTGGGCTGCATTTAAAAAGGGGTGGCCAGCAGAAAGAGGGAGGTGATTGTCCCCCTCTACTCTACTCTAGGATGACTGAGTCTATCTTAGCACTAGAGGCCATGGTGTTTTTCTTTTCTGAGATTTTATCGGTAGGAAATTTTGAGTAAAACCACACAGGAAATTAGGCTTTTTTCTCCATGTGTCCTTTTCTTTTGTGACAAAAACTAAAATGTCACAGTCAATATAATCATTCATTTTAATTTGTATGATCTATCATTATATGGATACTGGTCTAGAGAGGCCAGTTCCCAATGTTCCTTTGCAAATGACCTTTTAGAATCTCAACGGTGGACCAGCTATGTGGAGGAACAAGTTCTATATCCTCCCATAGAGTCAATCATGCAGAAAGACCGACATTTGTTCCTTTCTTGGCTAAAATTCACTTATGTCATTACACAACAAGGCAAAAGCATCCAGCCTTATCTCAAGCTAAACTTAAATCAAAGTAGGATTTAAAAAAGGCCAGACAATTTATGAAAATGTGTCCTTGAAGCCTCAAATAATTGTTGTCAGAAATCTATACAACCCATGGTTCTAAAAAAACACTCATTTGAGTAAATTTAGAGAGTGGTGGTGAACGGAGTTAAATCCAGCTGGCGATCGGTTACGAGTGGAGTTCCCCAGGGGTCAGTGCTGGGGCCTGTCCTGTTTAATATCTTTATTGATGACCTGGATGAGGGCATTGAGTGCACCCTCAGTAAGTTTGCAGATGACACCAAGCTGGCTGGAAGTGTCGATCTGCCTGAGGGTAGCGAGGCCCTACAGAGGGATCTGGATAGGCTGGATAGCTGGGCTGAAGCCAATGGGATGAGATTCAACAAGACCAAATGCCGGGTCCTGCACTTTGGCCACAAGAACCCCAGGCAACGCTACAGGCTTGGGGCAGAGTGGCTGAAAGATTATGTAGAGGAAATGGACCTGGGGGTGTTGGTTGACGCTTGGCTGAACATGAGCCAGCAGTGTGCCTGGGTGGCCAAGAAGGCCAATGGCATCCTGGCTTGTATCAGAAGTAGTGTGACCAGCAGGAGCAGGGAAGTAATTGTCCCGCTGTACTCAGCTCTGGTGAGGCCGCACCTTGAGTACTGTGTCCAGTTCTGGGCCCCTCACTGCAAGAAAGACATTGAGGCCCTGGAACGTGTTCAAAGAAGGGCAACAAAGCTGGTAAGGGGTCTGGAGCACAGGCCTTATGAGGAGCGGCTGAGGGAGCTGGGATTGTTCAGTCTGGAGAAGAGGAGGCGCAGGGGAGACCTTATTGCTCTCTATAACTACCTGAAGGGAGGTTGTAGTGAGCTGGAGGTCGGCCTCTTCTCTCGTGTGACTAGTGATAGGACTAGAGGGAATGGCTTCAAGCTGCACCAGGGAAGGTTCAGGCTGGACATTAGGAAATACTGCTACTCTGAAAGGGTGGTCAGGCAGTGGAATGGGCTGCCCAGGGAGGTGGTGGAGTCACCGACCCTGGAGGTGTTCAAGGAACGTTTGGATGTTGTGTTGAGGGACATGATTTAGTGAGAGCCATTGGTGATGGGTGAAAGGTTGGACTGGATGATCCTGTGGGTCTTTTCCAACCTTAGTGATTCTATGATTCTATGATTCTATGATTATTTTTTTCAAACCATGTGCCTGGAATCATGAAATCTCAATCAAAAGAAGTTTACTTAACTGATAGTATTAGTACAAAACTTTTATATTCACGAGCAAAGCAAATTGATTAAGTTATCTGCAGAAACTGCCTAAGTTTTGGTTTTTAGAAAAGCCTGTTAGATCTGAGGGAATAATGAGAAATAAAAGCATTTCAGACTGTAGAAATGTAGTACTGCTTGAGATTTTACTATTGATATTTTCACTAGATTTTGCCCAGAGAATGCAGTATGTGCCAGGACTTTGTATTTTGTTATAAATGGTTTTCATAACTTTGTCTTAAATATAAAATAAAAATAAAAATAAATAAATAAATAAAAAGCATACAGATACAAATCTCTTGGTTTAGTCAGTTTTATGGCATTTTAATTCTAGCTGTCTTGCAATGTCCATTTTTTCAGCATGTTTGATACTTTAGCGGTGCTAGAGTCAATCATCCTTCATGTTAGCTCAAATGATCAGTTTTAAAAGAATGAAAGGATGTATACATGCATATCCTCCTTCAACTACATTTGGCAGAACATATACTGTTGAACATGAATGAATGCGCACACTTTATTTCTTAAAGCGATCCAGGCAACTGCAGAGGAGAGCTATGAGAGTCATTCTTTCTCATGTTACTCTGCAATAGATTCTAAAATCACCAAAATAAGGGTCATACAGTACAGCCATCTACATGCCAATACTTTTCAGTCTTCAGGAAATCAATGCAGTCAAATGTATATCTAATAAAATTGTTGCAACAGTTCCCATGTGGCACTTCAGAAGATAACTTTTAAGATGGAGTCTAATCAACGACAATAAAGAAACTAAATAAATTTGCCAGGTTGTTGATGATTTTGGGACCTTTTGACACCTTTTGACCAAGCTGATCAATTTATGAATAATCAATTCATAATGAGAAATCAGGTCATGTGATAAATGAATTACTGTTTCCATGTTGCTTGTTCCTCAGGGTCTCAGATTGAGTTACTTTTCCCATGGAACGTATTTCTTTGACAGAAGTGCCACAGTGCACCTCAGAATTCCCAGGGACATGCTATGGTCAGCTTTTAGATTAAAGAAATCAGAATGTTTATTTTCAAGTGGACCATTTTTTAAAAATATCTGCCTTGTGTATTAAAAAACATGCATGTTTACAATCTACTTGCATTCTTCTGCACCCCACTTAAAAATGAGTTGTACATTTTGAAATCTAGGTAGAAGACAACATTTGGAAGAATCCTACTGATCAAATTTCTCAGGTTGAAACTGGGGTTAATTATGATACATCGTTAGGTATCATTTTTTCTCAGTTGACATAGCTGGAAAATACCATAATTAGTAGGTTTTCAAAAATTTTAGCTACAAGTGATTAAATTGTCAGGGAATAATATATAAATAATATTTCTCAAACTGACTCAAACTGACTCAAACTGACTCAAACTGACCTCTGTATTTCTTTAGATGAATTAGATAGGAAGTTCTCATGTAAAGAAAACCCAATTAAGTGAATTCAAGCTTCACAGATCATTGAACTTTTGAAACAATGGCATTTAGAGATTGCTCTAAAACAACATTTCCCTTTGTGTATTGTTTGCATATTATTTAGTCAACCCTAGATATTCAGATTAAGCGAAAGTGAGGTGGGCATTAATATTTCCATTATTTTCAAGAGTGCTCAGAGAGTGTTTCCTTTTGTTCCTCAAGCCTGAGGGCATAAAAATTAGATCTTGATAAATGTAGAATTTTCATGGCAAATCTTCACAAATTGCAGTGTGTTCTGAAAAGATTTCTAGAATTTACAGAAAAGTGGGTATTTTTAGTTATTATCAAAGTGTATTTTAAGATAATTTCATAGATAAAATGTTAATTTAGTTTCGATAAATATGAGTGCCAGTTATTTCCTAACCTATGATAATGAGCTTCTTGCCTTGGGAAATAACATGTCAGCACCAACTGTAAGAGTTCCCAGGGAATTCAAACTCTTACATTTACTCATAAATAAAAAAATATTGCTTTAACACAGTTTCTTTTTACATTACCTTTGTCTCAATATTATTTTTCTCTTCAAATACATTGAAAATGGTTCTGTTCTGTTTATTCACACATGTCCTACCTGTGGAATATTTATCGCCCAAACTTTTTCTTCTTAAAACTTGAACATAAATCTCAAGGGAAAACAGTGTTTTATTCTATCATCTTTTTGTATCTTGTCTTTTCTTGTGTGTGTGTATGTGTGATTACTGAGAATGCATATATAGATTTTTACTACCTGTTTATATTATATAAAAATCCTTGACAAAATAGAAATAAGTTCAAGAAAATGTGCAAATTAAAAATACCAAAAATCTCTCTCTTTGAGTTATCTTACTTCACAATTGGTAAAACAGAAAGGAAGAAAGCTAAAATTTATTTTAGTTAAAAAAAAAAAACAACGTTTTACAATTCTTATTTTAAAGATGAAGGCGTAAAACGACTTATCTCCTCCTGTGTTCAACTTTTTCTTCCCCTCCAGACTAAGTTGAAACTGCCCACTGCCAGCGGCAGTAGAATCCTTCATGTCTGAAAACTTTCCAGACGTATAAATTTGCTGTGTTACCACACAGAAGGTAGGCACTCGGAAGCCTTGAACAAGTGATATGTAGTGAGATTTAGTTAATCCCACAGTATTATCTAATGCTGTAATTATTTTTTTCTATTATTTAGCTTTATATAAAGTTTAAAAGGGTTACGTAAGTTATTGTAGGGAAAAGTATTCATATTTTTAATACTCTTTAGATTCTTTTGTCCTTCACAAGCAACTAAGCTCTCTGAATTCTTGTATCATATTTTTGATTCCCCAGGCATTAGGTGTTTCAAATATTTTACACATATTTCTGAATAGCATCAACACTTTTGGTGAATGGAAGTGAAAAAATCTTTCATTTGTTATTTGTTTGGAAGAACTCCTTATTTCTTTATGTGTTGTTTTTTTTTTTTTTCTTCCCTTTCCTTTATAAAAAGAAATAAACATATAGGACCACATTTTCACACTGATTTTAAAAATGTGTTTTGATATTCCTTCTTGTTTGCAGATCATTAGACTTACTATTGGGCAATATTCACTGCACGGTTTCAATCATGAATACATATACTGTATACAAAGGCAATTTTCCTCATTCTCTAGGTACATCATTTCTCTTTCAGATGAAAATAAAAACATACAAAATGTCTGTCTCAGAAGATAGTTCTGAAGTTGTCCAGTCTTTAATGTAGCCTGAGATCTTCTGGGGGTAGATATATTATATTCATATGTACTATTCTTGCATTTTGTTGATTACTCTATCACTGATAACTTCCGGAACATGGTTAGCACCCTCAAAGTATTTCATGCACAGAAATATAATCTCCATCAGTACAACTAAGATGGTGGCTTTTCTGGAAAACATGATAAGTGCAAGGAATAACTTTTGCATTTACGCATGAGTAAGTATCATGGAATGACAAATAACAGAGTAATAGCAGTTGTCAGTTACCCCAAAGTTCAAAGTTCTCTAAGCATTTGCAGATACTTTCAGCAGAGTGCTGTGAATATCTCCATCATTAATAAGTCACAATATATGTCACTTTATTTAATGACAAAAGTGAATGTCTTGTCTGAATGCCTGAAAAAAAGCAGCCCTCAAAGAGCTGTACGTACATTTATAGAGCATATCAACACATTCTCAAGTCAGCTGTTCATACTGATGTCATCTTTTTGAGTACCAAACCAATGTTGTCATTCCTTGTCATCAGTTCTGGATGAAGGAGTACACAACAAAATATTGAAAATGATGGAAACTTTTCCATTTTTAACAATCATTTAAACTATTCTAGATTTAAATGGAAAGTCTGCTTATGTTTGATATGATGACTTTACCATTTCACTGGTGCTGACAGCTTAAAGAACCTTGTCCAGAGACTTCCTGACAGACATAAGTGACAAGTAATTTACCTGAAAATGAAGGACAGAATCTTATGGGTGAATACATATAATTTTACAGTGCAATTATGTCAGAAATGTCTTTCATAAAAATAAAATCTTCAGCTACAAAACTTACAAATCTAGCTAGCCAAGGAGAAAGTTATTAGTAACATGCTTTGATTCTTGTGTTCCTGCTTAACTGTATGCTATATAACAACATATACCCAAACATTCACAACTCAAATTGTAATTTAAACCTCTACCTTGCTAAAAAGGATAATTCAGAAAAGATAAGTAGTTTACAGTGCATTTTTTTCTGGACAGAACATCTGTAAGACTATGTACTTAACACATTATATAGATAAGTTTGTCCAGATGTCTACTGTATAATTGAGATTGTTTTTTTCCCATTTGTAGATTTAACACAATTCACTCATCTGAAAAGAAGACTGCAATACTTAGAAATGCCTAGGTACCACCTCAATATTTCTTCATTAATGAAATAAAGTTTTACATCCATAAATGTCAAAACACATTGCATTTTGGCCAACTTCTCCCTTAAAGACATGAGAAGTGAACTGCTGAGAGTATAAACTGCTTCTCAAAGATCTTATGACCTTACAGTACCAATCACAAATGAAATTATGTTTTCTTAATTTCTGTAAAGTTCATTATTTATACGATTTCTTGTACAATTTTCAAACACACTGTAACTCACAACATTAATTTTAGATTGTGAGCTGACCAGAGACTTTCATCACTGATAGTTAATTATGCCTGGAAATTCTTACTTGATTAAAGAAACATTTAAAAGCTCCCTAGTTTAAAATTGTTACAGGCATTTGTCTGCACTCTTAGTTTTCCTCAAAAATAAGTTTTGTTCATTTTCACATTCAAGGCATATGGCCAGCTGCTTGCTCCTTTTATGCTAGCTGATTGTTACTAAAGTTAAAAGGATATCATGGATGTCGACAAAACTGAATTTGTTTTGCTTTTGTTTATTCTGCATGTTTTGTCATCATGGAGTTTGTCTGAGAGATCAATATATGATTTTCTACTTATTTCCTTTTTTTATTCTTAGTTAAATGTTATTAAGATATTTATGTTCTACAAACATTCAAATAATTAGAGCTACAATATCTGATCTTAACACTGTATCATTACTTTTGTGCTAATAGCTCCCAAGAGGGGCTATATCCATATTGCTGTGTCCTCTGAAATCCTTCCATTGTAGAACTCCAGTGGGTTACAGAAATGTATAGTTACTCCAAGCCCAATTTGAATCCCGACATCCACAGTAAATCTGTGTAAGAAAAGCATGAGGGTGGATCTAGGTGAAGTTGAGTCATTTCTTCTATAGCTCCAAAACCCTTGGCTCCCTGTCATCTATGCAATGCGCCAGTTAGATCAAATGCAGAGTCTGGTCTCAGATGAATCAGAGAAATCCCTTATCAAGAAAAACCGGGTAGAAAAGAGTGACTTACTTTGAGAACTACTTCTAGGAGTAAGTAGAGAAAACAGTTTTGTACCAATTTCTACACATTCTCTAAGAATTACTTGCTTGCAGGGCAGCGAGGTACTCTAGGCTTTTTAAAAAGATCACAAAATTGACAGCCTTGCCATTGAGTATGTCAATGAGAAATGCTCTTCCTGAGCAGAAAAAAAAAAATAGAAAATCCAAATAGTAACTTATTTCAAACAGAAAAAATCAGATGAGTATAGAAGTTTGATTAGATCATCTAAAATGCCTTATCTTTCTAATTTAAAATTACATATTTCACTTAAGATTTTCTTTTAATTTTACTTTTTTTTTTTTCATATCCAATTTCAATTCCTTAATTACTTCTGAGGACAAAAAATATCTGTTGTAAATAATATTTCATTTAGAATACATAGATGGAGATACTTTGCTATCATCTTCACATAAGGTTTTTTTTAGTACAAAATATGGCATTTCTTAAAAGGGACACTCTCCTATATACCAGCACACAAAATGCTTAAACAAATTTTAAGTAACAATGTTTTGTTTTTCATACCTACATTTGGAATGCATTGTTTCAGTTTATACACCTCATAAACACATGCCGTACTTTTTAGTTTTCCCTCTTTCCATTGCAAGTGAAAGTCTTGCTCATGTAGAGGTACTTGATGGATTTCACTGTATTTTCTTTCATGAAGTTAGAACGGCAGCTATTGGCCAACAATTTGCAGCAAAGTTAGGCACGCTCAAATTTTCAAATATTAATTTTTTCATGTGTGTTTTTATATTTTTAGTGCTGTTATCCAGAAGTTACACCAAAACACTGAATCACACTACACTGATTTCTTTTTGTTTTGTTCTGTTTTGCTATTTAATTTTTGAAACACTGAAAATCTTTCAGTCTCATTTTTTTACTTTTAGGATCTAAACAGTGCTGACGGAGTATTTGGAAAGTCAGCCTTAGGGAAAATCAAGCTCAGTTTAAAAGAAATAGTATTCTTATCTCCTTTGGAAACCTTTAAAGAGTCTGCAAACAGCACAACCCGGAAGCAGTTGCTTTGTCTTTCTTTACCACGTTTGTAAAAGATCTTTGAAGCATCCACAAGGTGGCATTATGTAATACGGTTTTTCAGGATTCTCTGATAAACTTCCAAGCTGTGGAAGTTAAGGATTCATTTATTTGGATTTCAGTGTTACATGAATTTGGCCAGTGGAAAGCCTCCTAGTTTAGTTATTAAATACTTTTTGTTGTTAGAATAAATAACTATACGTTAAGAAACTCTACGCTATTCTAGAAATACTGCAATGACTTGCAGCAATATATCTGAATACATTTATTTAATTTTTATGGCAGTGTGTTATATTCCAAATGAGCCTGAATGAATTATCTTTGTCATCTGTGGAAATAGCTCCATGGCTTTGAAATAGTATTGGATAAGATCATAAAGAAGTTCTAGATATGTGTATGCAGTATACAACCAAAGTAAAATTCATTGCTTTAGAAGGTCAGAAAAATGTGATAACTCCTTATAAAATTGTACAGACAGATTTGAAATATCATTGTGCCCCAGACTCAACAGCATAAAATGATATAAGCTTCTTTCACATTCTTTCCTTCAAGTTGCACTGAGCAGCGCTAATTACTGAGCTCATGTATCACCTGCCTCTGTGTTTCCTGGCAGGGAAGAATACAAAATTATTTTCTGGAGACTGCTAAGTCAAAATGAGGAACAATCTTTGCCCTTGCCTCACAGAGACTGTTGACTGTCAGAGTGCTTTTAGCTCTGTTTTCAATCTGTACTAACACAAATGCTGAGGAATGATCTGATCCAGTCCACTCGTGTGAGATGAGCAAACTTCAATAACTTCAGTCACTGCTGTGGAAAATTACATAGCACTACTCTGATAATTAAAGTTAACTAATGTCTTTTCAGATAGTATAAGAAAGTTCAAAGAGTTTTGAAAATAAAAATAATGTTTACAAATTTCCAGTGAACAAAGAGGTTCCAGAAATCTTATGGACTGAAAACGTAATGCTTGGTAGATTTTCATTTACCTGAGAGTTGCTCCTGCAAAGTATCTTTTTCTTGTAGTGCTCCTGACTTCCAATCCCCTAGCTCCCCTTCCCAACAACACCCCCCAACAAGAAAAACAAAAACAAAACAAACAAACAAAACAAACAAAAAAAACCTGCAAAGCAAACAAAACAAAACAAAAACAACCAAATTCACCACCATTTCATATTTTAATACTAAATCAGAGTAAGAATGCACTGTTCCTCTGCAATCTGTGACAGCTTAGTGTAAATGCCAAGCATTTAAATAATAAAGTAAATTAAAAATATACGTATGAAATGACAATATTTATCAAAATTATATGAATTTATTTTCCACTTACTCAGTAGGGTTTTGACAATGAGATACATTCCAGAACCAAAAAGCAAAAATGAAAGAAATATTTTTCTGCATAATCTCATCATTTCGAGTATGATGCACTGAAGAACAGTTAATAACACTGGAAAGTAGCAGTGAAAGAGCTATCAGTGCTGGCAGATTCTGTGTCCTGGTTTCAGTTGAGACAGTGTTAGGAGCACACCAATATTTTGGTTGTTGCAGATCAATGCGCGTGCACTAAGGGCCAGGGCAGGCTGTTTAGTGGAAGAGCTGCTGCCTTATGGTGTGGCATAAGGAGCAGGGTGGAATCAGAACAGACAACTTGAATTAAGCAGTGGGTTATTGCATACCATGTGACATTGTGCAGATACTGTCTGTTATAAAGCTGTAGGGAGATGGCCAGGGAGCAGCCATTTCTCAGGGACTGGCTAGGTGTTTGTTGGTGGGTGGCAAGATATTGTGTTGCTGATAGGATACCAGTTGGCAGGCAATTGCCCTCAGCCTGTCCCACCTTCCCAGGTGCCCTTACATAACAGGTATGAGGCTCTGGAGCTGGACGGACTGGGGGATGTGGATGTTGGTGAAAGTCCATCCATGCAGGAGAGGTTGCCCAAGGCTAGTCAGTCTGCTCCCCGTTTTGCTACAACGTCAGTCAGGAAAAAGAGAAGGGCCGTCGTCATAGGGGACTCCCTTCTGAGGGGAACTGAGGGCCCGATATGCCGCTCGAATCCATCCCACAGGGAGGTGTGTTGCCTGCCTGGTGCCTGGGTGAGAGATGTTGCTAGGAACATCACTCGCCTGGTTAAGCCCTCCAATTATTATCCATTACTGGTTTTCTACACTGGAAATGAAGACGTAGGCAAAAGAAGTTCTTGGGTGATCAAAAGGGATTTCAGGGCTCTGGGAAGACTTTTGAAGGGATCGGGAGCGCAAGCTGTGTTCTTCTCTTTTCTCTCAGTTGGTGACTGGGATCCGCACATGGAGGAGGGTGGACATGCTGAATTAATGGCTTTGCGAATGGTGTCGTACTCAGGGCTTTGGGTCCTATGGCTTGGGGTGCACCCTTGAAAGGGGGAATTCTGATGGTGGATGGGAGCTGACTGACTAGAAGAGACACAAATATTCTTGGGAACAAGCTGGCTGGGCTGGTTAGCAGGGCTTTAAACTAGATACGATGGCGGAAGGGAGTGTATTAGGTGACAGAGAAGCATGTGGGAACGCTGTCGCCTTGGGAGGCGGTAAGGGAAAACCCCAGACTTGTCCTGGAGGTACTAGGGAGCGCTCCTCTGAGAAGGTAACGAGGCCAGTAGCTAAGCTGAAGTGCCTCTATACCGATGCACGCAGCATGGGAAATAAATAGGAGGAGCTAGAAACCGTGGTGAAATTGAGAAAGTATGACCTAATTGCTATCACGGAAAATGGTGGGATGAATCCCATGATTGGAATACCCTGATTGAGGACAACAGGCTTTTCAGAAGAGATAGACAGGTTAGGAGGGGTGGTGGAGTTACCCTCTATTTTAGGAAGTGGATAGATTGTGAAGAGCTGTATCTGAGGAACAGCCATGAGCAGCTCAAGATCTTGTGGGTAAAAATCAAGGATCGGTCCAGTAAAGGGCATCTAGTGGTTGGGGTCCGCTACAGGCCACCTGCAGACGACCAAGCTGAATGGTGCAGTCGATACATTGGAGGGAAGGGAAGCCATCCAGAGGGACCTGGATGGCCTGGAGAAGTGGGCCCATGTGAGACTAATGAGGTTCAATAAGGCCAAGTGCAGGGTGCTGCACTTGGGTCGGGGCAATCTCAACCAGGTATTTATACAAACTGGGGGAAGATCTCCTTAAGAGCAGCCCTGCAGAGAAGGACTTGGGGGTCCTGGTTGACGAGAAGCTGGACATGAGCCAGCAGTGTGTGCTTGCAGCCTAGAAGGCCAACTGTGTTCTGAGCTGCATTAAAAAAGGTGTGGCCAGCAGGGAGAGGGAGGTGATTGTCCTCCTCTACTTTGCTTTTGTGAGGTCCCATCTGGAGTACTGCATCCAGGCCTGGGGACCCCAGTACAGGAAGGATGTGGAACTCTTGGAGTGGGTCCAGAGGAGAGCCATAAAGATGATCAGAGGGCTGGAGCACCTCTCCTACGAGGAAAGGTTGAGGGAACTGGGCTTGTTTAGCTTGGAGAAGAGAAGGCTCCGGGGAGACTTCATTGTGGCTTTCCAGTACTTGAAGGGAGCATACCAACAGGAGGGGGAACAGCTGTTTACAAGGGTGGATAGTGATAGAACAAGGGGGAATGGTCTTTAACTGAGACAGGGGAGGTTTAGGTTAGATATTAGGAGGAAGTTTTTCACACAGAGGGTGGTGACACACTGGAACAGGTTGCCCAAGGAGGTTGTGGGTGCCCCATCCCTGGAGGTGAATGCCAGGCTGGATGTGGCTCTGGGCAGCCTGGTCTAGTGGCTGGCGACCCTGCACATAGCTAGATGATCTTTGAGGTTCTTTTCAACCCAGGCCATTCTATTATTCTATGATTCTATGAATTGTATTGTTAGCTGGGCACCAGTTGGCAGGTGGTCAGTGATTGCATTATAGACATGTATATATATGTATGTATGTATAGTTATAATCTCATTTTTGTTTCTGTTTTCTTTTTCTGTCTCAGTAAATAGTTTTTATCTCAACCTATGAGTTCTATTTTGTTTCTAATTCTTTTCCTTGTCCCACTTTCATGGGGGTATTAAGAGAACAGCTGTCTGGTGTTTTGTTGCCTGCTGGGTTAAACTGAAACATTCTGTAAGTGTGCATTATGCCAGATAAGTGAAATTTAGTTCTAAACTTCTCTTTCTATATATATAAGTATATACTATATCTATAAGTATATATACTAAGTATAAAGTATACACTTAGCATATATATTAGTATAGATAGTATATACTAGTAAATATGTATATACTTTGCAGTGTTTACTGGTTATTTCTCCATTAAGATGATGCAGTATCTCTCAAAATTTAAAGATAAGAGCATTCAAAATGATCTCTGCAAACAATCAAAATTTGAAGTGTCATCTATTTCTATGTCATGAAGTGGAATACCAAGCATTAAATGATTGCATTCTGCTTGTTCCACTGAGGAAGAAAAAAAAAAAAAAAAAAAAAAGGATTTAGATGTTAAGATATGAAAATATACATGTAACTACACAATACAGTAGTTTGCTAAAGTTTGCAATGAAAACTGAATGCTGAAAACATATTTTTAATTTAGGCTATGTACAGTGAATAATCTCAACAAACAAATAAAAACGTGGCTTCAGTAAATAATTTATTGTAAATTTTGGCTTGCAAAAAAATCCTTTCCTATAGGTAGTTTCATGGATGCAGTAAACCATGTTGCTGAAATTGGATTACTGCCATTAAATAATGTCTTCCTAATATGTGAGTAAGACTATGATAGCCTGCAAATCACCTATGAACCCTGAGAATGTACAGATTTCACTTAAATTAAACAGTTCCCATCTTGGTACATTTTCATTTATACGCCATGTTTCAGGAATTAGCTGTCACCAGGACCATTGCTGGTGTTTGTTTGAGAGGGAGATGGGTGGTTCAAAACACCTCCAATGAGCATTTGGGGAAACTAATGTAGGACATGGAGATTTCAGTACTTAGACATTTTTACTCTCTTTTATCCTTGCAAGGCGAAGGCCTTGGTAATCAAGAGTCAGTTCATCAAAGAAGTGTCTTCTGAAGGGAGTTTAGAAAACCAAAGACATATAAATAGCATGGGTCAATAAGTGCATATGATGGTACTTTCCCTAAAGAATTCTTGGCCTTGAAAAACAATTTAGGTAGACTTCAATCTTCTGGAATAAAAACACATCAATACCTTAGCATGCTGAACAGAAAGTTGATACATTACAAGTGAGTACGCAGTCTATCGCAGCAATGAAATCGTTTTGATGGCTGTATTTTAGGTGTTCTATGATAAAAAAGTAAGAAAAAATAAAAATAAAAAAAGTGTCACTCTAGCACTGTTGCTCTAATTGGCAACATTTTTCAAGAGGATGGGCAATACCAGTGCACATTTTTTCAGAAAATCGAGTACTGTAACTGTATATTGATTTTACAGTTGTAAAAGACTGAACAAAGAAGCAGTGCATGAAACAAGATATTGTAGACCCCCTTAGGGGTCAATTGGACAATGAACTGTAAAACAGCTGAGTGTTAAAGACTGTAAAAGTTACTGGTACTGGATAGTGAGTGCCATGAGAGAAGATTTATTAGAAATTAGATAACAAATATTTACCACATTGAAAAAAAATAAACCTACAGTTAAGGCTTACTAGGGTCAAAAAGAGACGAGCTGACAGTGAAGTTCAGGCTTTGAGAGAATATTACAGGTCATTTAGAGGAAAGAAAGACCTTTCATTTATCGTTTGCAATGTAATACTGTAATTTAGAATCTAAGAGCTTTTGTGTTTCTGCATGTTAATTTTTTATGTTGCCTAAAATAACAAAATGTGAAGTATATTTTAGAAAACGACTTTGCAATGCTTTTCCAAAGCACATAAAAGCATTCTTCACAGAGTAATGATAACTTGTTGTGATATCTGTTTTACGTGTTCCTTACATATTTCAGTTCAATATCTGCTTCTTCTTTTTTCAAAAATGTATCTTTCAAACACAAGTGGAATTAAGAAGTAATGATATTTTGTAGGAGTTCCACAAGAGGCAGAAGTGAATCAGTGTGTGAGTTGGATATCTCAAGCCCTAGAAGTTCTAGGAAGTTGAATTGAAGGTTCCGCAGTGATCTTGGCACCCTGGGCAACTGACTGGCTGGAAAGCAGGTTTTATCATAATTTATTTTACATGAGTATGAACTCATTCTGAACATCCTCAGGGGAGGTATTTCTTTTATGCTGATCTTCCAAATGGGAAAACTCTGATGTACGGAGATGTTAATGCTGGCATTTCCACAAACCCATGCAGACACAGCAACCTGCCCTGAGGAGACACAGAGTATCCATGGTCCCAGTGGGTGTTCTGAGATCATCATTCTCCAAAATATCGAAGTTCCTGGAACACTTGAGGGAGTCATTGCACATTAATGGTTTTTACAGATAAACAGGTAAAAATTACATCAAAGATGATTTAAAACAATCCTTCAAGTGTTAATTTTTTCCTGGTAACATAAAGTTACCATGCATGTTAGTTAATTTGGAAGTGAGACATGAGAATCTTGTTTTCCAGCTCTGAATATTTCTACTCTAAGGCTCAGATTACGCCTACTAGATGACAATGAGCAGATCCTCCTAGAAGCTTTGTTAAGGCACATATGAGACAAAGAGGTGATAGGAGGCAGCCAGCATGGCTTCACTAAGGGCAGATCGTGCCTGTCCAATCTGGTGGCCTTCTATGATGGAGTGAAGGCATCAGTGGATGGGGGAAGGGCAATGAATATCATCTACCTGGACTTCTGCAAAGCCTTTGACATGGTCCCTCACCACATCCTTCTCTCTAAATTGCAGAGGTATGGATTTGAAGGATGGAGTGTTTGATGGATTAATAAATGGTTGGCTGGACACAGCCAAAGTGTTGTGATCAGTGATTCTGTGTCAGGGTGGAGGCTGGTCACAAGTGGTGTCCCTCAGGGGTCAGTCTTGGGGCCAGTGCTTTTCAACATCTTCATCGATGACATGGGCGATGGCATCAAGTGCACCCTCATCAAGTTTTCAGATGACACCCTGAGCAATGCGGTTGTGAGAATCCTTCTTTGTTTTTCTGGCTCAAAGCTTGCTTCCTGAGGTGTTTCTTGTGATAAGACCCTAACTGATTTATTGAGAAGGCAAGTGATGGGTGCTACTGTGTGAAAATCAGCATCTCTTTGTGGACATTTGAAAACGCCTTCCTCCAGAGCTGTTTGCCTCCGGAAGAGAGTGCTCAGGAGTGTTTACTGGTGGAAGATCTGGCCTGTGACTAAACAGCTCCAGCTTGGTATGGGAAAACTGGGAAATGATACCATCATGTCCTGTGAAAAACAGGATGCAGGTGGGCATCCCTGCTCCCTCTTATCTGCCGGCAATGCCCGGAAGATGGGAACAAAGGAGTTTCTGCTGAGATCCCAGAGCCAGGAGCTGCCACTCCAAGGAGATTTGACTCAACCACTTTGGTTTTGAGCTGTCACTCCAAAGAAAGCTGACTCAACCACTTTGGACTTATAAATACGTTTGTACTACCATCCAAATGTCGTCGACATCATCAATGGAACAACAATGCCCGACGACCCACCACTACTGAAGATCAATGACTGAGCTACGAACCTCGCTGGACCCTTGGTGGTGACTATATCCCTCTTGCTTCCTATAAAGACTCCTTGCTTCTATTTCCTATCTTTCCTATCGCCCGCCTTCCCTTCCCCGTCACCCTAATTCGTAATAGTGTCCATCCTCGTCTTTCCCATCTCCCTGACTAAGATTTGTAATAAACTGGTCGGACCAACATTTGAACTGTTGTTTCTTAATCTCACGTCAGGTATACATACATTAAAAGAACCTCATCTCCCTCCTATAAATTGGAGCGAGACAGCGGTTGATATATTGGAGGGAAGGGAAGCCATCCAGAGGGACCTGGACAGCCTGGAGAAGTGGGCCCATGAAAACCTAATGAGGTTCATTAAGGCCAAGTGCAGGGTGCTGCACTTGGGACGGGGCAATTCCAGGCATTTATATACAAACTAGGGGAAGATCTCCTTGAGAGCAGCCCTGCAGAGAAGGACTTGGGCGTCCTGGTGGACGAGAAGCTGGATGTGAGCCAGCAGTGTGCGCTTGCAGCCTGGAATGCCAACTGTGTTCTGGGCTGCATTAAAAAAGGAGTGGCCAGCAGGGAGAGGGAGGTGATTGTCCCCCTCTACTTCGCTCTTGTGAGGCCCCATCTGGAGTACTGCATCCAGGCCTGGGGCCCCCAGCACAAGAAAGGTGTGGAACTCTTGGTGTGGGTCCAGAGGAGGGCCACTAAGATGATCAGGGGTTGAGGGAACTGGGCTTGTTTAGCTTGGAGAAGAGAAGGCTTCAGGGAGATTTCATTGTGGCCTTCTGGTATTTGAAGGGAGTGTATAAACGGGAGGGGGAGCGACTGTTTACATGGGTTGATAGTGATAGGACAAGGGGGAATTGTTTTAAACTAAGAAAGAGGATGTTCAGGTTGAATATTAGGAGGCAGTTTTTCACTCAGAGGGTGGTGATGCACTGGAACAGGTTTCCCAGAGAGGTTGTGGATGCCTCATCCCTGGAAGCATTCAAGGCCAGGCTGGATGTGGCTCTGGGCAGCCTGGTCTAGTGGTTGGCACGTGGCAGGGGGGTTGAAACTAGATGATCTTTGAGGTCCTTTTCAACCCAGGCTATTCTATTATTCTATGATATAAACAAGGAGCAGGGGATTAAGGGAAATGTGCATATGCTGGGCAAGGAGAAAAGGATGGGAGTGGAGCTGTACAGGTTAAGATCCTTTTTCACAGGTTTAACTTCACCATTCCATTGGTATCAATACCTTTGCTTCTAACCAGTTTTTTATTTGGCAAATATAAACAGCAAAGTTAGCATAACTGATATGAACAATTGGTTCCTTAAGGTGAATCTGTTGCTTTTCAGTGTCTGAAATATCTGAAATACCATTAACACTTCAGATTATGAGCTCAGTCTATTGATTTCTTCTCTGAGGGTCTTTTACTAACATAAATAACTTATCTTGCGCACTGGAGGTTTTTCACCATGTTAAAGATGTGTTACTGCAAAATGACAAGGAAAAGTCAATGGGCATTTTTTCCTTAGAAATACTGTAGTGATCATAATGCAGTTGTTGAATGAAAATGTTTGTTTACAGGTAATACAAAAAGGTTTTTACCATACAGATGGTAGGAATGCATTGAGGTTAACATTTACTTGTACATCAAAAGTTTGGCATTTCCTCCTAAGACTTAACTTTTTTTTATCCTGATTTTTAGTCATGGTATTATGGGTAGATTTTTGAATACTAATTCCCTCGCAATTCCCTGAAAAGCGAGCCATAGTATAACTTGTGCGCAAAGCAGTTGTGTGTTAGGAAAAGGACAACTGTGATTGCGTGCTAGAAAACTTTTGGAAGCTTTGAGATGATCAAGATAATTACTTTTGAATGGCAGATAAAACTGTAAATGTTTTAGGTGGATGATGTTACCAGTCTGAAACTTTCCAATTTTGTAAGAGCCTCAGGGAAACCTACTCCTAGAAGCATGGAGGAATGATGAAGGTCCAGTGAATAGGTACCACAGTAGTAACAAAGAGTGGGAAGTTTCCAGACACCTTGTGGGCCAAAGAATCCAAACAATCCATGTAGGAAAGCAATCCATACAATCAATATTCCCCCTGAGGAGACATTCATACTTGACCTTGCCTGTATCACAAGATAGCTGAAATGAGAAGGTATATTCTCTGGTGCATGCAAATATTCTGTAAGTATATTTTTCACCTGCAGCTCGAGGAATAACTTTTGATTCATTCTGGTAAAAACACTGTAACCTCTGGAATGGAGTAGGCCATTTTGCTCTTGCAAAGAGCGTCCATATAGAAATATAGGACAGAATAGCTTGTGCAATGTAAGTTCATATCTCATCTTATTTCAGCCACTTTCTATAATGAAAATTGTACTGTGTTGTGGATATACTCTGGCAGCCATATCTCAGAAAAATAGAACAGACATATGTTTTTCAGAGCAGTCGTGACTTTTGAAATTGAGACTTACAGAGTGAATAGTTTTAAGTGAATAATTTACTAAATATAGTTGATCATTTTTTCTGTTCTTGGTACAGTCCTAAGCAGGATAATATTTCTTTTAAGTATTCATTTGAATTGATTCAGTGATTTCTATTCTGTTTTTGCTCTGTGGTTGAACGCAGGATCCTTTTACAAATAGGTGAGCTAACTAATTCACATCAGATATATCATGTTTTCAGTTGTTCACGAATACCATGCACAGACATGTCCAAACATGTTTATGTTCTTAATCCTCTTTTCTAGAAAGAAACATGTTATATAAATACAAATATAAGTTATGCTATTGTTTTTCAGAGACTGTTGGAAGAGCTATCATTTATCATCAAGAAGAAGATAAGGAAACAGTTCTAGACTCATTAATTAGTCAGCAAGTTGTGGCATTTATGAAAAAGTAGGAGACAGACAAGTTTACGTAATACTAGACTGTGAAAAAAAAACAATAGTTTTTTTTTCTTTCAGGGTTACGTGACCTTAGCAAGTGGAATAAATTGTCAAAAAATTAGTCTACTTAAAGATGTACTGGACTGCCACAGACTACATTTAATTACCTGATCCAAAATTCATGCAAATTCTGTGTACCTTTATTATTCTGTAGTACGGTATGCCCATAAATCCATCTTGGGCTCCAGAGTAGTCATTGAATCAGTGCTCTGTGAGGACTTATAGAACGTGGATCTGTAGAAACAAACCATGTCCTAAGTTTCATCAGCATGAAGGACTAAGCAGCAGTTAAAGAATTATTTCACCTTAATCAACAATTGTTAAGCTACAGCTTTAATTTTGTGTCCACTTTTGATTACACATTTGAAGAGAAAAAAATTAAAAGGTTATATAGAGGCCAGCATAGGGCCACCAAGATGATGAGGAGGTTGGAGGGCCTGTCACATGAAGGAAGGTTGAGGCAACCTGATTTGTTGAGAATAGAGAAGACAGGTCTTAAGTGAGATCTCATATCAGTCTTTCTACACATTAAAATTACTTACAGAGAAGATTGTCTTTACAAGAATACACACTGATAGAATGAGGCAACAATCAAAAATTGTTTCAGAGGAAATTTTATCTTGATGATAAAAAAAAACAACTCTTCACCATGAGAATGAGTTTTAGAATAGATTTTCCAAAAACGAGATAAAATCTCCCTCACTAGATATTTTCAGGACTTGGCTTGACAGAGACCTGAGTAACCTCACTTAGATCTTCACAGAACTGAAGAATCGCTTGGGTTAGAAGGGACCTCAGAGAATAACTAGTACCAACCCCCTTGCTGTGGACAGGGTTGCAAACCACTAAATCAGGCCTCATATCAGGCTGCCCAGGGCCCCATTCAACTTAAGCCTCGAACACCTCCAGAGATGTTCTAGCACCTCACTACTCTCAGGAAAAATTCTTCCCTTACATCTTACCTAAGTCTCCCCTCTCTTACCTTAAAACCATTCCTCCTTGTACTGTCACTATCTATCCATGTAAAAAGTTGATTTCGCTCCTGCTTATAACTTCCCTTTAAGTAAGGGTAAGGCTGCTATCAGATCTCCCTGCGACGTTCTCTTCTCCAGTTTGAACAAGCCCAGCTTCCTCAGCCTGTCTTCATAGGAGAAGTCCTCCAGCCCTCTGATCATCTTCATGGTCCTGCTCTGGACCTTTTCCAAAATGTCCATATCTTTCCTGAACTGAGGGCCCCAAGTCTGGATACGAGGGTAGAATAGCAAGGGAAACAGAAGGTTTGACCAGATGATCTTCAGGGGTACTTCCAACCTAGACTTTTCCACAATACCATGGACTTTATAATGTTATGACTTAAATATGTAACATTCTGGCCAATTACTGAGTCTTCATAAATATTGAAGAGTTATTGAAGGTAGATGGAGGTCTCAGGATATAAACTTGAGAAAAAAAGAAGAAAAAAAAAAACAAGAAAATTTGCAGTAAAACAAATACATTCATGAATATAATTCAAAAGTTTTAAACAATTCAGTTGTTCCTTTCTCTGCACTCATCACTTAGAAGGGAAGTCAAATCCCTGATGGAAATGCAGATCTTTTTTTAGTCTTAATTACTCTACAGTATATTTGCACAAACTCTTTAGATCACCATTTTAAATGCTTACATTAGCTTCACTAGAATTTCTGAAACAAAAGTCATTTTTCTTCTCTAGCCATTATCATCCAACATTGGAGATGATGGTGGCGAAGAACATGTTTGCAGCAGTACAAACAGCAGTTACTGTCTTACCATATTTTAATACCTGACACACGTACACTGTACACTTCTAAAGACCATATGCCCAGTTCCATAAAACAAAGATGTGGAGAAAATTTATTGCGGCACGTCTAAATCACTTTTTTCCTTGTTAATGTGAACTCTGCAAAGGTTTCAGAATGTGATATATATATATATATATATATATATAGGTTTAAAAGATTTTTAGAACCTGTAATATCAAATGTTTTGTTGTATTAGGAAGGGCTTCAATCAGCTGAACTCATAGATTCATAAACTTTAAAGACAGGCATCAGAGCAGTGTGTTACTCTGATCTCTTTGCAATTGAATTTTGTTCCCTTGAGCAGAGATCAGCAGAGATGTGGTTCTCCTGAACTGTAATATAGATGAATACAACATGGTAGATTTCAACAGATTGTTACACACTTAGTTTCTACAGGTGTATATATGAAGGAAATTTTTTTAAGTTTAGTGCTATAAAATTACACAGATGAGATCCACATCTGGTCTGTAAACAACTGTTGCCAAATCCAATAAACACTAAAATTAACAGTGTCAATTTTTTTCCCTAAGAATGGATCACTCACTGGCAGAGAGTACTATTCTCCTTCTATACAACAAGAAGTGGGAATAAAAGAGAGGACTTGCCTGTTCTGGTAGTGTCATAGTGTACAAAGGAAGGTTTCTTTATGATAAAATGTCATTTTGGAAATCCTAGCTATAACATCAGTATTACCCCAATCCCCTTCGTAGAGTATCAGAGAATGGAATAGATCCTACAGTACTGACCTGCATGTGGTTTCAGTAGATTTACTTTTTTCAATCTCTAATCTGAAGGGGGTTTTCCTTAGACTATTAAAAAATAAAAATAAGATATAAAGATTGATTTGTTGCTAAACTTATTTCATCTAATGCAGCACTGTCTGAAGGTAAAGAAAACACTAAGAAACTAACAACTTTTGGTAATGTCTTTAGAATCATACAAAAGTTACATGAGTGGCATATTCTTTTTCCTCTTCAATACTCAGAAGGTTTTTTTTTAATGTTTTTTTATATACATGAGGCTCTCAGGGATGTTTTGACAGTTATGGAGAGAAAATTCACTTGGGGAAATCATTTTCTTTGAGGAAAATCCTATTCAGATATCTTGACGCCTCTTATTACACTGTGTTGTTCAGAATCACAAAGGCCTACTGGAAAACTGGAATCTGGATTGGGACCAAACTTTCACATAAATTGCAAAAATGTCATTCACTTTATAAAAGCAAGTTACAAGTTCAGCTATCAAAACAAAGACTTTGGAGTTCTGCTTGAAAATATTCATAATTTGAACACACCTGCTTATTGTAATTTGGCCAACCAAATGATTTGGTTCTATGAACAGAATTCTTAGACAAAAATCTCAGAAAAAAAACAAAAACAAAAACATAGAGCCATGCAGGATGTCAATTATTTTTATTTTTTTAGAGAAAGCTATGGGTCAGTTCTGGCATTTCATTTATAAATTAACTTGTAAGAGGGCTTCTCACTTTCTTCTTGGTACAACCATGAGTAACAACTAAAACGGAAGTTAAATGTTTATTGTTTCAGACAAAATGACTCTGACTAAATAGTCCTTTACTAACTGTCACTTTGCAAAGCTGTTGCAGTGGTACGTTCAAGGAGCCTGTATTAAGACAGAAAATGCCCCTCTGAGACTTTCTTCTAGTTTAAAAACATGTTTGGTCCCTCCAGTTTCTCCACTGGCTGTTTAATACACCTGGACTTATTAAGCAGTGCCAGGGACATAGTTTCACATCTGTTCTCATCCGCTTCCAAAACACACATTTCCCAGTCGCACTGCTGACAGAAAGCTGTGTTAGAACTGTGGATGGATGGCAATGGCCAAACGTCTCTACAGCCACATCATCCACATAATCATATTGCCACAAATGGGTTTGCACCATGGCTGGAGAAGTCCTGCTGGGCAAAGACCCCAGGACAAAACTCCTATTCCCAGTATGTCCAGTCTTTTAAGAGTACTTTATGCCCCTGACCACTGGATTAGACTGAAAGAAGGAGCAGGAGGTTGATTTGACCTTCCTTATCTGCACTTTTTTTTTAAATTTTGGTCCAGCTCAGTAACCAGCAATTAGACCTTGTAGATGAATTGGTTCTTCATTAAGCAGCCTAAGCAAAACAATAATAAAAAAAAATTCCCACAATTTTTGTCATGGAATTATTGGCTTGAGTTTGGGGAAAAATAATAGATCACATGACAGTGAACTAGCAAGTAATACATGCAGTTTGATGAAACTTTCTCAATATAAACCTCTTTCTAGAATCTTCCTGTATTCATGCTGTTCATGATAGGGTCCATGTATGACTGAATTTTGAATTCTTTGTTTCTTGTGATCAGTGGTAGGCTTTTGACATAGAAATAGTTGTGTTTTTATAAAATGTCATGAGATACCACCTATGCTTAAAAAATTCAGTTCCATTTTAAATAAAGTGCACTGGTTGAAAAGTGTCACCCAATGACTGATAATAATTTCCAATAGCATCTGATATAGTATAACAAGTTCCTGTTTAACTGCCACCAAAAATCATGCATCTTGCTTAAAAAAAATCATGGTAAAAATATACAACAAAATGTTCATCTCAATTGATTAAACTCTTCTACCAAAACATGCAAGCCAGCAGCTTCCCTTTTAGTTTCAGATGAAGGCTAAGATTCTTGAGCAATCAAATAAAAATTGGAGCTGGGGCTTTACTATAGCACAAAATACAAAGATCTGTGATAATTCAACAAAGATTGGCGAGAGTGCAGAGAAGCTACTTTGTCCAAGTGCTTAAATTACAGCCATTTGTAAGTACTTACTTGAATTTGAGCTTACAGAGGTAAATCTGATGTTCTTCCTTGATCTACTACTACTTGTACTTCATAGAAGGGAATAAAATTTTAAGTATGCTATCTCAGTTCTGGCTTCCATATCTTAAAGAACTGAATGCATTTTTAGTTAAAATAAAATGTATCATTTCCATATAGTGACTATATGATTTCTGGATGTATTTATAATTGTATTATAAATCATCTTATTTGATATGCTTAGCTTTTCTTTTCTCTCTTTTATCCGTCAGCTGTAATGCTCACGAAGCAGCTTGTAATTCAATAATTTGCATTTCATAGACACTTAAAATTATTGTTTAAGTGAAGTCTAAGTAGCACATTAAAAAAAAAAGCAAAACAACAAAGAAGAACAGCCCAAAAACATATGAACACTATTGTATTAATAACGATAGATATAACTGGTGTGGTAAATCTCATTACTGAATTCCTTTTACATTTCATCACAGAGCTGTAAGAAAGATTATTCCCTCTCATTCATGTTTTTGTATCTATATAGCATGCATCTCCTAAACATATCAGTCAAAATTTATCCCTACCATAAAGCTTAATGAAGTCAGTGGAGTTTTACCCAGGATTCATTTTTCCAGGATTCATTATTTAGAATTCAATTCAAGGATGCCACAGTTATATGAGATAGCGTTTTGAACAGAAGTATTTAATTTACATGAAAGGTATTTCCATAAGCTCAAACTAATCAGTCTGCCCACTTTACTAATAGATTATTTTTCAGGATCTCATTCAGTTTGAGAAAGCATTTTATTAGTACATATCTTTCTTATACTAAATATAATTTTACATGCAAATAAACCTTGAGGATGATTGTTTAAGCAGTTTTCAATGACGCTGCCTTAGACAATCTTCTTATAAACATTTATAGCCAAAAATTCAGGATGAAATACCTCCATAATTCTGTTTCTTTTAGATAGTAATCTTATATTACTTTCACTGGCTCCTGTGAAGCTGAACTCATTTTTATTGTTTATCACACAAATAAATGAAACAATAATGAATAGTAAGTAGTAATGTTCTTTCTGTCTATTAAACAACTCTACTTTTTGTTCTTAAAGACACAAGGTGTTTTGGACACAAAACTTACATAGTTTGACCTGATCAGGTACAGTTAAGGGCTGAAGATGTTTTTTACAAAGTCTAATCTCAGCATTCACTTCAGACAGGCAAGGTAACACAATTTTTGTGCTATTGGTAACTTCAAAATCCTTTACAGCACATTGAAAATAGTATCATTTAATATTTTCTCTGCATAGATTCCATCCTGAAGCAGACACTTTCCAGTTATTCAAGAAGAAATGAAGCCAAGTTCCACAGGAGGATAAACAAGCAGGATTTATGCATGTATTTACTGTCTTCATTAGAGGAAGCACTGCAACTGTCAGTTTTGAAGAGGAATGTGGATTTTTGTTACTGGCCTTGCAAGTAATTAGGAACAGAAGAGCTGTAAGAAATAGCGTAAGATGACATCCTTGTGAAACACCATTACTACGCATCTTCTGGGGTACCTCGATGGAAGCTGTAAAACCTTGGGGTATATTCAGCCTCAAGAAGGGCTCCAAGAAACATTGACACTGATATCATCCATACATTATCACAACACAGGGAAATTATCTGAGATGTTATGCCCTTCTACTCAGCTAGAAAAAGAATTATGAGAGAAATATTCAAGAATGCCTCCCCAAAAGTGCACTTTTCACAAGCTTTCTCTTTTTCTTTTCCTTCAGTGTCAGTGAAGTGCTTTCTCACAAACTTCTGTTCTTTCACTTTTCATTACATCACTGGTTGCCTTTAAAGACATGAAATCAATCCTTTGTGAATATCTGCCTATTCATCTTCAAACCTGCGTTACAGCCATAGCAGCAGGTCACCACTGAACTAGGCCAAGACCTACCAGTGTCCCACTGTATGAGCTTGCAGTGATGTGTGGGAGCTGCAGTGATGTACATTTTGTTCCTTTCCTTCTCTGGCAATAGTCTGGCAGCATTTCAAGATGAAAAAGAGTCACTGAAGACTACAGTAAATCTCCCTTGTTCCACATACTTTGTGTGGAGGTGGAGGAAGATTATGACCAAAAACTCAGTTTCACTTTTTAGCAGACAAGCAGCGTGGTCTCATTGGCAGGCTGGCAAAGGGTTCACCCTTACATCAGAGGAAAAGCAGGAAGAAGCTGTAGTTCTTGGAACTGAAATTTTCTTTCCAGCCCGTGCCCAGGCAGTTCAGCTATGTGCCACCGAAAGGCTTATGACAAAGCCACTTATAGCTGTGCAATTAGCTGTGCTGGCAGCAAGCTCAGCTAAAAGCCTTTGGTCTTGTTTTATAGAGCTACCCTGTGCACAGACACAACAACAACAACAACAACAAAATCTGTCTTGGCTGTGTACACTGATACCCTGAGACCTCTGCAGAAAGCAAGGACTTTCCATCACAGGTAGCCTAAGACAGCATCTCCTCTTTTGTGCTGCTTTGTTATTTGGTGAATTTATGATTCCTTTACACTGTGCATTACTTTCAGCAGTAATTAGAGCCCTTGTTATCCCTTCTTTTGCCCCTTCAAAAAATTGTCTGCTCACAAATTTAATAAAAAGCCTGTTCTGTAAAATAGAGCTGAATGAATATTAAATGCTTATTCTTGGAAAATATGTTTGCTCATTAAATGTGACAGCCAGTGCTTATGTGGTAAATGCTGTCAGTGCCAAGATCCTTTTGGCAGATTCTGCCAGCTACAGGTCCATTATTTTAATTGTCTTTAACCCAAAATCAATATTTGCTGCTTTCAGTACTACTACATGCACAGCTAAATGATACAAAGAGGTGGTTTATAGTCTATTGCACCCTATATTCTGCTTTAATATGTAGGAGATACAGCAAAATGCATCATTACAATAATCTTTCCAACATCACAGTTATTCCAGCTTCTTAGGCAACCATTCAAAGCAGAAACCAAAGCATCTGACTCTTTTACAACAGCAAAATTGATGTCTATTTTTAGACTAAATACAGTTGTCTCAGTGTAAACTTAGAAAATTAATTAGTAGCTAGTGAAAGTTAACTTTAAGTCAGTGCAAATGAGAAAGTGATTTTACTTACAGAAATGGGCCATGTTCATTAGAAGTTTTAAAACTCTATATGAATGTAACAGCCATTCCAGAGAGGTCAGTGCAAATTGTAGCACCTGTAAAGGTCAGCTTTGCTCTGGATGTTGGCTGTTAGATAGATGCTGCGTCTTGTAACTGGGGAAAATGAAGAAGTGAGGAGCACTGCACTTCCAGAGAACTGCACAACTTGTTGGAGTCATTCTGGTTGCATCAAAGAAGCTATAACTTCACTTAGATAATTTTGCATTTCCAGAGGTTTTATGTTTTGTTCTAAAAGCAAAAGGTCTCCATGTGTGTGTGGGAAATATGCAGATAGCTTTGGTTTAAAACAAATCTTTGTGCAAGTGATATTTGGAAGGTATGACTCCAACAACCTCCTTGTCATTAGCTGAGCACAACTTTCTTCACCTTCTGTAGGAATTTTGTCTAACCATGACATTTGAACCAGGCCCATACATCTCCTGAATCATGATCTATGAATACAATTTCAAAAACTGTTGCAACTAAAATGAGATAATTCGTGGTAAATTCTCAGCTTTATCACAGTTAGAACAACTAATCCAATTGACTTCAGCTGGGGAAGAATTTCATTCTTAAAGTTTAGGATAAACTGCCTGAGGAGAGTATGTTTAGACTTGTTTCATAAATAGAACAAAGTAAAAGCCAAAGAAAATACATTTCCAATTGTTTCTAATTGCATCAAAAAAAAAAAAAAAAAAAAAAAAAAAAAAGAGCATAGCTCATTTAAGTAGATAGTATAAAAATATTTAGAAGGAATGAGGAGAAACAGATGAATGGGAGCAAAACAAAAGACAGAGACACAGACACATGAAATCTTGTTTTGTGTCTGATCTGTTTCTGTTAAAAAGGAGTTACTATCACTGGGTTGTCTTCCACTTTCTCAAGAATAAGCATAATCTTTTCTGTGTGAACATCATGCATTTGCAAGCAGACTCCATCCACCACCTCCTGCTCCCCCTTCTGCAGTGCTGATCTTTGCAGCTGACGCAATGTTGCTGCCTCGCCAGCTGGCAAAGCTCACTTTTACACAGGACCACAGCCTCTCAAGGGACCACAAGTCCTTCTCTAAACTGTAGCTGCACTACTGAGCCAACTCAATAATTTATGCTTATTAATAATGCATCTCAGTGAATCATTACTCCTTTATATTTTAAAACGATTGTTTTAGCATTTTTAATGTTCATGTGCCATCAATGAATGATTCTCTTATTTATTTCAGCTGCAGACATACTGGATTACAATAACAAAGATACTGGCTCTCTGTAGACAAAAACAACAAGGTTCCATGAGGAGGTCAGACTGGTTAAGAGAAAGGAGGGTGAAGCAGGAATACACAGAACCATTGTAAAAGCTGGAATTTGAAAAACATAAAAGAATACTTCCTCCTTGATACCTTCTCTCTACTCAATGCCCCAGTCTATGAAGAACTAAGATATCTGTGAGACAAAAATACTAGGTCTTTGGGTATTTTGTACCCTTATGCCAAAGGTAATGACCATAATACATCAGGTCAGCAACTCACTGAACTCACTGAACCACATCACTTTTGAATTCTCCTTACAAGCACAACATATGTTTCAGAGCCAGATTTATTGAAACACATCATAAGACACTGTGGATCTTAGACAGTGGAACTTATAAATTAGCCATACGACAACTCTGAATTCTTTGCTGCTACACTGCGGCTAGTACAAGCATCTGCTTCTTCTGATACAATATTGATGCTTTTAAATATTGCACCTTGGTGACAGTTTTGGAGCCTAGTAAAAATATACAAGCATAGTGTGCAACAACAACAGAGCACCTCGTGCAGAATAACAGCTGTCTCGCTCCAATTTATAGGAGGGAGATGAGGTTCTTTTAATGTATGTATACCCGACGTGAGATTAAGAAACAATGGTTCAAATGTTGGTCCAACCAGTTTATTTCAAATCTTAGTCAGGGAGATGGGGAAGGGGATGTCGTATACTATTACTAATTATGGTGATGGGGAAGGGAAGGCGGGCGATAGGAAAGATAGGAAATAGAAGCAAGGAGTCTTTATAGGAAGCAAGAGGGAGATAGTCACCACCAAGGGTCCAGCGAGGTTTGTAGTTCAGTCTTCAGTAGAGGTGGGTCATCGGGCGTTGTTCCGTTGACGATGAAGGTGACCATGGTGATGACAGCAATGATTGCGAATGGTGACTACGGTGACAGCTGTGAACACCGAACACCACACAACGTGATGATTTCCAATGGCAGTATTTATAAGTCCAAAGTGGTTGAGTCAGCTCTTTTTGGAGTGACAGCTTCTGGCTTTTGGATCTCAGCAGGAACTCCTTTGTTCCATCTTCCAGGCCTTGCCAGCAGATAAGAGGGAGTATGGAGGCGCCAACTTGTATCTTGTCTTCACAGGATACAATGGTATCACCCCACAGTCTCCCATAGCAGACAGGAGTTATCTGGTCACAGGACAGATCTTCCACCAGTAAACAGTCCCGTAAACAGTCCAGTAAACAGTCCTGAGCACTCCCTTCCGAAGGCAAACAGCTTCAAAGAAATGCTTTCAAATGTAAAATTGTCCAGATAGTGATGTTGATTGCCATACAGCAACACCCACCTCTCATCTCCTAGAGTCTTATCGCAAGGAATACCTCAGGAAGCAAACTTTGAGCCAGAAACAACAAAGAAGGATTCATACAACAGCACAAACAAAAAAATTAAGATGTAGCAAACTCACAGTCTTACAGTACGTTAATTGTCCAGAGAGACACTCTGATATTAGTATATACATCCCAAAAGTATCATCTCAGCACCTTCAGACAAAGACAGAACAAGATAAAATTTCACCTGATTTCAGTATGTTTTACTTCAGGAAATTGAAGTTTAATTTTCCAGAAGTAAGAGAGACAAGTAAAAATATACAGAAAGTATCTTGACTATTCATGGCACTATCTGGACAATATATCACGGACAACTTGTGCAAATACTTAAGGAAAAAATGAGACCTAGTATTATAAATGCTTTTAGTATCTGAACAGGCTGGATCACTGGAATACTCGAGTGGACCCTCAGCAAGTTTGCAGATGACACCAAGCTGAACAGTGCAGTCGATACATTGGAGGGAGGGGAAGCCATCCTGAGGGACCTGGACAGCCTGGAGAAGTGGGCCCATGGGAACCTAATGACAACAAGGCCAAGTGCAGGGTGCTGCATTTGGGCAGGGCAATCCCAGGTATTTATACCAAATGGGGGAAGAACTCCTTAAGAGCAGCCCTGTGGAGAAGGACTTGGGGGTCCTGGTGGACAAGAAGCTGGACGTGAGCCAGTGGGCAGTGACGCACTGGAACAGGTTGCCCAGAGATGTTGTGGATGCCCCATCCCTGGATGCATTCAAGGCCAGGCTGGATGTGGCTCTGGGCAGCCTGGTCTAGTGGTTGGCAACCCTGCTTGTGTCAGGGAGGTTGAAACTAGATGATCATTATGGTCCTTTTCAACCCAGGCCATTCTATGGTTCTGTTATTCTATGAATACTGAGCTGAAGCCAATGGGATGAAGTTCAACAAGACCAAGCGCTGGGTCCTGCACTTTGGCCACAACAACCAGGCAGTGCTATAGGCTTGAAGCAGTGTGGCTGGAAGACTGTGTGGAAGAAATGGACTTGGAGTTATGTGTTGATGCTCAGCTAAACATGAGCCAGCAGTGTTCCCAGGTAGCCAAGAAGGCCAATGGCATCCTGGCTTGTATCAGAAATAGTGTAGCCAGTGCTGGTGAGGCCACAATTTGAGTACCGTGTTCAGTTTTGGGTCCCCCACTACAAGAAAGGCATTTACACCCTGGAGGGTCCAGAGAAAGGCAGTGAAGCTGGTGAGGGGTCTGGAGCACAAATCTTATGGGCAGCAGCTGAGGGAACTGGGATTGTTCAGTGTGAAGAAGAGGAGGTTCAGGGGTGACCTTATCTCTCTCTACAACCACCTGGAAGGAAGGCGTGGCGAGGTGGGGGTTGGCCTCTTCTCCCACGTAACTAGTGATAGGAGTAGAGGGAATGGCCTCAAGTTGCACCAGGGGAGATTCAGTTTGGATGTAAGGAAAAATTTCTTCTCCGAAAGAGTGGTCAGCCACTGGAATGGGCTGCCCACAGAGGGGGTTGAGTCACCATCCCTGAAGGTGTTCAAGAAACGTTTAGATGTTGTACTAAGGGACATGGTTTAGTGTTTAAATAGTGGTAGGTGGACAATTGAACTGGATCATCTTGTAAGACTTTTCCAAACTTGGTGATTCTATGATTCTATGAAAAGAAAGAACTGCACTGAGTTTCTAAAGCTGCCCCAAAGCCTCCCTGTAATGATTTCTGCCACATTTTTCTTCAAGTCCAGCATATCACAATCTCTCTATCCTACTTCCTCAATCCAATCTTGGCCTACAGTCCATCTATACAGGATTAGCATCTAGCCCAGCATCCAGTCGATAACTAAATTGTAACATACGTCTTTCCCAAAACATTGCAAGACCTAGTTCAAAAGGAATATAATAGAGAACTAATCTTCATCCTGATAAACCCCACATGCACTGGGACACATAAAAGTGAAACAGTTCTCATGTTGTTGTGCTTCTCCCACCATACTCAGTTGAGGCACATGTCTCTCACATTTTATGATTTGCTCTTCCCAGGATCAAATTTTTACCTCAAGTATTATCTATTTCCCTAGATTTTGGAAAGAAGAAATATATTAAATTTGAAATAACTGGGCAGAGTTATTCAAAGAGCCAATTCAAAATCTCATTCACTTTTCAAAATTGTTTTGAAAGATAAATATTTTTAGTTCAGTTCAAGCAATTTGTATTATAATTGCCTGAGTAGATCACTCTGAATGTGTGGCCCAGCTCCTCTGTCCTCCTCCAGTAAGTTTGTGGGGAGATAAGGGTTCAGAAAGGCAGCTGGACAGACAGTGTGAGTTCCACAACATCTCCCTGTGGGACGTACGGTGCTAGCTTGTTGAGCCATACTTCCCACTGTACATCCATTTATTTGGATGTAAATGCAAATGTTATTTGAAAAAAAGATTTTGATATATATTTGTGTATATAGTTGGATATATAAATGGATATATACCCAGAGTGTTTTTTGTTATCTGTCAGGAATAATAACCATTGTTTTACTCTGTACATGGATCTCACTGGAATAAGAGGTTTTAAGTTAGATTAGTGACTGAACAGATATCATAAACCACAGAACTCCAAGACTGCTAATTACTAAATCACCGTAGATCTTGGATTTCAAATTAAATTAAAGTTCTGTTATCTGATCTTCCTGTGCTAATAGATTTTACATGGCTGACTGTAAGTATGTTTGTTTGTTGTTTGTTTTTTTTCCTTAGGAGTTGCTATAAATTGCTGTAGTTTATTCTGTATTTTTAAGCTGCAAAGATGTCATCAACTATATCTCACTGAGTACTGGATGAACAAAGCATGCGTACTAGGTAAGTACTAAGAGTTTAAAATTTAATAAAATCATATTTGCTCAATAAAGAAGGGAGCAGGTGGACAAACAGGATTTTGTCTGAATCACAAAATAGACACTATTTAAGATTCTTTAGGGACTCTGTGGAAAGAAAATCTCCATTAGATTGGAAAACTTCTGTCCTTTGTGTTATTAAATAATCTAGCACAGATTCAGAAAACTAACTGCTGAACCACAAGCTGGCTGGAGATCTCTTATTCTAGATTGCTTGAGAATCAGTTTTTGATGTCAGGTTTTGGTCTCTGCTATACATATGTCTATACCTCTGACAGTTATTTGCAGACAGTGATTATTCAGAGACAACAAGGGAAGTCAGAAACTCTGTCCCTGTGTATTATAATTATGTGCATTTGGAAGCATCAAACTTGCAAAATCACCAGCACACATTTAATGAAGACAAAAGAAGGAAAAAGAAAGATGGTATTGCATGAGACGTTAATGATAGTCAAACTCTTGAATGGAAAAAGTGAACTCCTGACAGTTACATGAAAATTGTGCTTCAGGTTTAGCCCACAGATGTGTACAGCCCCTTAGTGGGCAGCAACTCAGGCTGCCCTACCTACAGCATTTTCTCCTCTCCTACTGCCCCTGTGGGTTAGTCCTATTTTTTACGTTGCCTATCTCTTCTAAAAATGGCCTTCACAGAGTCCAGTATCTATCCAAAGCCATCATGTAACGCTGAAAAACACACACAGTGACTTGATTACAATGGTTTGATTATTCTCATTTGGATTCTGGAAGTTTTGAACACCTCAGAAATGTAACTTCCTGCCTAATACAGTAAAGTGGAGCATGGCAGTGCTTTTTCTTTCTTTAAAGTTCAAACATTCTTCATTTTAGTTCTAAAGTGAACCCTGTAAGCAATGTCATAAGGCTGGGAACCCTTCCATAATGCCAGAATCTTTTCAGTTTCCTCCTTCTGGTTGTCCTGATTCACTTCAGGACATCATTCCTGAATTCACCATCTTTTGTGTTCTTCAGGTAAAACTGATAGGATTCAACCAAGTAGTGCATTCATATTCTTCAGCAGAATTCTGAATGTTATGGTATTTGAAACATCTGTTTTTCGTATTCATTCACTCAGGTTTTTTATGGCCCCTAAAGAATCTATTTACATTACAACAGCTCCTGTAATAAGTATCCAGCTCAAAAGACCAAATGTCTCATGGCTGTTTCTTGCATATAGAATATCACTGCAATATGGAATTTCTGAAACATGTCCATTAATTAACACTAAATTACAATGCAGCACCTATATAAAAGATGATGAATACCACATAAATTCATTTTGATTACTATTATTACACAGAATACTAAGGGAGGCTGCAAAGATAGGACCTTTTAAGCATCAGCAGATGTATTTGATCAATGTTTATCCTTTTTGGTGTAATTTATTGAGAGATCATATGTTAATATGCAGCTGGAGTAAACCACCATTCAGACTCAACATGCCTGAGAAGAGTTTCCAGATTTCATTGCATCTACCAGAGCTGTATTTACTGATGTAATTTTAAACTAAATTTAAAGAAACAAAACACCCAACCTAGATTATGGGCAAAGTGGCTATAAACTTTCAAACTTTACACAAGCTGGAGCTGTTCTTATTTAATTCCAACTGAAATCCTTTATTTCTTTTGTTACTACCCAAAGGTATCTTCCTCAGTTTGCATGCTCATGCTTTCCATCAGTATTTTTAGAAAATACATTTTGCCCCTCTGAGTCGCAAATTTGTCATTCTTAAAAACCTTCCTTCCTTCTCCTCTTTAAAGACAATAAAGTTCACAAGTTTCCAAAATCAGTCAGTCTTTCATTATCTCAATTTAAGAAAGACTGATGTTATTACCATAGAATCATAGTATCATTTGCATGGTAAAAAAGCTTCAAGATCATCAGTCCAACCATCAATCTGACCTACTGAGTCCATTGCACAATCATATCCATTAGAGCCTCATCTACAACTCTGTTAAATACCTCCAGGGATGAGGACTCCAGAACTTCTCCAGGCAGCCCCTTCCAGTGCTTAACCATCTTCTTCATGATGGAATACCCAATTTAAACCTCCTCTGAGGACCATCCACAGAATTATACAATCATATCTGTTGATAATATTAAACACATATACAGGCAGACTCCAGAATTGAGAGAACAAAACAGTTTACATTATCAGCTCAATATTCATAAATCCACGAGGCCTCTCAACAATTTACCAAAGGTCCTCAGAATCTGAAAAGATTCCTGCTGACTGTAAACTAGCTAAAGATACACCATTCTGAAAAAAAGTTACGGAGATAATTATACCGGGCACTATTGAAAGGCACTTAAAGAACAAAGCTATTATCAGGCTTAGTCAACAAGAGTTTATCAAGGGGAAGTCCTGCCTTAGTGATTTGATCTCCTTCTATGATAAGATCACCTGTTTGGTGCATGAAGGGAAGGCAGTGGACATAATATTTCTGGATTTCAGTAAGGCCTTTGATGCTGACCCTCTGGAAAAACTGTCCAACTGATAAGCAGGTTCACATTTAGCTGGGTGATGAACTGGCATGATGGTAGAGCTCAAAGTGTTGCAGTAAATGGATCTATATTTGCCTGGAAGATGGTCTCCAGTGATGTTCCCCAGGGCTCAATTCTAGAACCACTCATGTTCAACATTTATATAAATGACCTGGATGCAGTCCTGAAGTGAATCGTCAGCAAAGTTTGGAGGTGATATTACACTGGAGGGTGTAGTATGGAGAGTGTTCTGGATAGATTGGAGCATCAGGCCACCATCAAGATCATGAAATTCAACAAAGAAAAATACTGGGCTCTGCACCTGGGACAGAATAATGACAGGCACAGGACAGACTCGGAGATGAGTGGCTGGAGAGATCTGAGAGTGTTAGTCAGTAGTGGACTCAACGTCAGCCAGCAGTGTGCCTTGGTAGCCAAGACGGCAAATATTGAATTTTAGGATTTGAGAGTCCATGAAATTGTCTGGAGGAGGGCAACAAAGGTGGCAGTACTAGGTCTGAAAACCATTTCCTAAGAGGATTGGGTGAAGACACTCGGGTAGTCCAATGTGATGAAGAGGAGGCTGAGAAATGACTTCCTTGCTCTTTGCAACTCCCTGAGGAGGGGAAGCACTGAGGGAGGTGTTAGGCTCTGCTCCCTGGGAATCAATAGCAGGACAAGCATGGCACAAAACCAAGCCAGAAGATGTTCAGACTGGACATCTCTGGATGCATTCAAGGCCAGGCTGGATGTGGCTCTGGGCAGCCTGGTCTAGTGGTTGGCGACCCTGCACATAGCAGGGGGGTTGAAACTCGATGATCATTGTGATCCTTTTCAACCCAGGCCATTCTATGATTCTATGATTCAGATTTATTTACCACAAGAGTGGTCAAACACTATAACAGGCTTCCAAGAGAGTTGCTTGATACCTCATGCCTGTCAGTGTTCAAGAGACGTTTGGACAACACCCTTAATAATATGTTTTATCTTTTGATTATTCCTGCAAGTAGTCAGAGAAGGACATTACTGGTGAAAATGCATAGCTAGTTGTTGTGACTATGTTGGAGAACAGTGTTTTGCAGCAGAGATTTTGGAGAAGGACAGGGTTTGGGATTGGCCAGGATTTTCTCCAGGCTATCTCAGACCCTTAACAGAATGAAATAAGAGCTGAATCTGTGAGGAGACAATTTTTCTTCTAGATTGGAAATCTGGACAGATAGACAAATCCCATACAGTACTTTAATTATTTTCTCCAAATACTTGTTTTAGGAACAGACCTTATCAACAAAGCTTAATCTACTGCTATAGCTTCTTGAACTGCACTTTAATATACTGGGATAGTGAACACCAAACTGCATTTCTTCTTACATTGGAAATGACAACAGGAAGTCACAGCTATATATACTGAGGTTTCTCTGGAACTGACAGTCAAAAGTCTGAGAGTATCTATATAGGATAATCTTAGACTGTAGATTGTTAACCCTGGAGTAGGAGGACTACTCCTAGAGAGTTAGTGAAAGGTAACCCTCCTTTTATTCAGTAATCCACATTTTTCTACGTAAAAATCCCTTATCTTCAGNAAATAAAAAAAAAAAAAAAAAGATAAATAAAGATAATAAATATTTTAGATGATTGATATGAAATATTCTCTGGGCACACGAAAATGTGATCTTCGGCGGATCTCAAAATTAAGATCAAATTAAGCAGAAAAAAGTAGGAGTGCAAAATCAGCAAGCTAAGGTTTCAGAGATATATCTGAAGTAAAAGTAGAAAGACTGAACTTACAGAATCACAACCAGAAAGAAAAGGATAGCAAATATCACAGAGATGGATGGAGATGAGTTTTTTAGCTTCACTCTTTACCAGAATGGTTAACTGTGATTAGAATTAAAAATAATAATGATATTAACATTGGTAATTTTAGTGAAGGGACAGACATCGAAGCTAGAAAATGAAATGGATATGAAATGAATAGGATGACCTAAATAGGCTTAGATAAGATTATTTTTGGTTGCTCCTAATGTAAAGCTTCATATTTATTTCCAGAGAAAATAAAACAAGTGCAAAGAGTACAACAGCACTATTTTATAGAACAAATTCTCAGCTGAAAAACACTGTTTTTCATCATAGTCACCACCACTAGCTATGCATTTTCACCAGCAATGAATAAGAGCCTGCATGCTATGCTCCTAAACATCTGCACCAGCAAAGGTGACCCACTGTTTCATAGCTTCTATAATGATGTCCTCGCTGAAACACACCACTCACCACCTTAGTTTGCTTATATCTACTGTTTTTCTACATAAAATTTCAGCAAGCATCAATGTATGTCAATGGATGCAATTCCTTCCTCACAGTAGAATTCAATTATGCTTTGCTTCATACTCACTTCCACTTCAGATGCCATTTTGTCAGACTGCTCCGCTGCTGCCATCTGTAACATCCCAACAAAATTTAACAGAACATTCATGGAAAGGTGCAACCTTTACTGTCATACTGCCAACATCTACCTCTGACATTATGGGTCAACATAATAAAACAGGAGGCCTTATTTTTGGAACAACCCTTGTGGATGTGCTCCAGTAAGCAGGATCTAAAGACAACCATTTTAGAACTAGCTAAATCATTTCTGAACCATAATCAGTTGTATGAGAAAAGTCATGGAAGACCAGGAAGTTTCCAAAGGAGCTGGATGAATGTAGCATCTATCTTTTACAAAAGAAAAGGAAGACTCAGGGAATTACAGATCAGTCAACTTATCTTTATTTCACTAAAATATTTTTCAACAAATATTTAAAAGCAGATATGTAGAAGATAGTACAGCTATATTGAAAGTTAACAGGGCTTTGTGATATCAAACTGATCTGAATTCCTTCTTTGACAGGATAAATTGTCTAATGTGTAGGGAGAACTGGTTAATGTTTAAGCAGAGCTTTTGGTACTCATTGCTCTTATATAACAATTTTCTAATCAAGATGAAAAATTTGGTTTTAGGTGTTATTACCATTAATAAGAACACAACTGCTTGGAGGATTACTCTCAAAAGTACTATTGGTATTTGACTATCAAATTAGGAGCATCTCAAAGTAAAATTCTCCAGGAATTCATCCAGAACTCAACTTCTACCTAGGACCCAAGGGCCCTATTTTCAGTAGTAATTTGGAGTAAGAACTGGGAAATATGCTTGAAAATACACAAGTAGTATTAAAAATGGGAAAGACAGGTACGACATTCTAAGAATAACGGAGGATCTTGTTGAATTGGAAAGTATAGAAGTTGTATACACCTGCTGAAACAGAGATGAAACCAAATAGACAGTTTATTCACCTATTCAAGCAGGAGTGCTGCAGGAAATGAACTTACAGAGGGGAATCTTATCAGTGCTTATAAATATTTAAGGGTGAGAATCAAGTGGACAGAGCCAGGCTTTTTTCAGTGGTGCCCAGTGACAGAACAAGAGACTACAGGCACAAACTTAAATGCAGGAAATTCTGTCTGAACCCAAGAAAAATTTCTTTACTTTGATGGTTAAAGAGTACTGGAACAAACTGCCCAGAGTGGTTGTGGAGTCTTTCTCTGAAGATATTCAAAATTAGTCTAGGTGTTTTCCTGGAGGGAACCTGCTTTAGCAGGGGGGTTTGACTGCATGATCTCCAGAGGTTCCTTCCAACTTCTACAGTTTTGTGATTCTGTGATGTCATCATTTCAGTCTTTTTGGGAGAAGAAGAAAAGAAAAAAAAACAAAGGAGTCTTTAAGGGTTAGCTGATCCTTTGTGTGTTACTATGTATTAGTTATTTGAAAAGCATCCACATGTTTTTTGAATATTCTTTGACATAACTAGTCTCCACTGGGGTTTTTAGGAAGAGTGAGATAAATGTGTTGTCTCAATTAAGCAGTCTCCTGTTTCAAGTGACCTAAGTGTTTTCCAAATTATTGAGCATGATTTTCCTTTATTGTGATTAATAGACAAAGATCCATTGCAGCTGTTTTTCCTCTCAGTTTGTTCTCATTCATTAGACAAGTTTCACTCTAAACGTTTCATAATTCATCAAAGGTGAATTTGTGTCTGACTGTGAGTATATTTCATTCTGTGACAGAGAAAGCAAATTACAGTTCATGTGTATAACCCCAATTAAGGTAATCAGGACAACCTTCAAAAGATGGAAGATTCTAGTCTGAGAACCAGTTTTGCCCTAACTGTTTCCCATGCCAAATGCAAATATCTGTCAGGCACTTACTGCTACCAGAACTTAATTTTTTACTGGCTGTTGTGGTTTAACTCACCAGTCATCTAAGTGTCACACAGCTGTTTGCTCACTCCCCCCTACAATCATAGAATCATTGAATGGCCTGGGTTGAAAAGGACCACAGTGATCATCTAGTTTCAACCCCCCTGCTATGTGCAGGGTCGCCAACCACTAAACAAGGCTGCCCAGAGCCACATCCAGGGATGGGGCATTCACAGCCTCTCTGGGCAACCTGTTCCAGTGTGTCACCGCCCTCTGAGTGAAAAACTTCCTCCTAGTATTTAACCTAAACCTCCCCTGTCTTAGTTTAAAGCCATTCCCCCTTGTCCTATCACTATCCACCCTCGTAAACAGCCGCTCCCCCTCCTGTTTATACGCTCCTTTCAAATACTGGAAGGCCACAGTGAGGTCTCCCTGAGCCTTCTCTTGTCCAAGCTAAACCTTTTCTTCTCCAAGCTAAAATGGGATGGAAGAGAGAATTGGAAACAAATTGTTTTACTTAAAACAAGGACAATATCCACCCCTTATTCCATATCATTTACATGATGCTCAGGTCCTACACTTTTACATACACCCCAATTACTCAACACAAATATTATTTCCATAGTCTATGGGCCATCTCTCTTAATTGTCCAGGTAGTTAGTAGTTAATGACTTTGGGCTCCATCTGTCATAGCAGTCCTTCAGGGCAGGAGGAATGATGCTTAGTGTTGAGTTGTTGCATTCTGAAGCCAGTTCCGGTTCCATCAGAATTCATTCTTTAATCTGAGTGATTCTTACTGTAATACCATTAATAAGGCATATAATAGTGATGACATGTAGTACTACGTAGCAATTAACATCATACAATTCAAATTATTGGCTATTCTCACTCAACATCAATTCCCCTCGAGGTACACTTTAGACTTTCCCATCCTTCTGCATTACCCAACAAGTGCAGCTTTTGAGCAAAAGTAATCCCATGATTGGGCTCACCTTTGCCTGAGGCAGGAATAACTCAAACTATCTTGCACAGCATGTTTTTCATGTGAAGTACAGAGACTTCATCTAATTCTACAGTACATAGGAATTTTGGCTGGGTAGGGCCATCCCAATTGGCAGATGCCCCAGATCAAGATCTAACCAGGTGGCTTTTGCTCAGTGTTTTTCCCAGTGTTTGAATGTCCCAGCACATTATCTTTAATGGTTCATTGTATCATTCAATTATCACTGAGGCTGCTGCACGGTAGGATATGTGATATACCCACTCAGTGCTATGTTCTTTGGCCCAGGTGTTTATGAATTTGTTCCAGAAATGACTCAATTCTTTCTGGATTGTAAAGTCACCATAAAATTTGCTTTTCAAGGCCCAGCATAGTATTTTGGGAAGTGGTACATGGGATGGGATATTTTTCCAGCCATCCAGTGGTTGCTTCCACTACTGTAAGCACGTGATATTTGCAGCAGCAGGTTTGTGGGAGTGTGGTAAAATCAACCTGCCAGTCCTCCCCATATTTATATTTCTGCCATCGTCCTCCATACCAAAGAGGTTTTATCCACTTGGCTTATTTGGTTGCAGTGCATGCTTCATGTATTCATAGATAACCTGTGCAGTAGAATCTATGGTCAAGTTCACCCCTCAGTCCTGAGTCCATCTACATATTGCATCTCTTCCTTGATGACCTGTGTTATCATGGGCCCACTAAGCTATGAATAACTCAGCCCTTCCAGATCTACCTGAGCCACTTCAGTCCTAGTGATCTGATCCACCTGCTGTTTGGTTTTATGTTATTTGGTGGCCCAACTCTTCAGATTGTGGACATCTACATCACGTATTGGGGTTTCCTATTCAAACTTGTGTGATCAGTGTGGCTTGCTTACTATGTGTAGCATCAGATGCATGATGTGTAGAGGCAGCCTTCCTTTGAACATCCAGCTCAGCACAGGCAGTCGAGGTGCTGAGAGGAGCTGTGCTTCATCACAAACCACTTCTGAAGCAACTCAAACTGCTTCATACGCTGCCTATATCTCTTTTCCAGTTGGAGTACAGTGGGCCTAGGATCCTCTGTATCCCTGACTCCAAAACCCTGGGGATGGACCTCAAGTCTCCCCTGTTGCTTTCTACCAGAGGCTCCAAATGGGGTTATTCTCCCTGGCTGTGGTTTAGGGCACAATTTTTACATCTCTTCCTTCATGGACTGGCCCCAGGGCTACTGCATGAACTGTCTCCCATTTAATTTATTCAAAGGCTTGTTGTTGCTCAGAACAACATTGAAATCATTTTTCTTCTAAGTCACTTGATAGAAAGGGTTATGGGCATTTGACATCATGTGGATCTTGGAAGAACTAATCATTGACCAGGTCAATATTATGTATCATTTCCAGCACAGCTAATTCCTTCGGGTACTGAATACACTTTTCATGGTGTTCCACTTGCCTGGGTAACATACCAGACCTTCCTTGAAGGGATGTTTTTCTTTCACATCCTACAAGAGTCACCTTCATTGGGTGAAGGCTTGTGTTCCATTTCCAACTGCTTTGTCAATGCCTCCTTCTGCAGAAAGCAATCCCAGCTGCCTGAATTTGCTGTCCCCCTTATCATAGCATCAGAGCAGCCAGATGTTCGTGAGCTCACCTGGATGACAGCTGAAGGCTGTTTGCATATCTTGCAGGTCACTCATATAGTTAGGAGTCAGATTGTTACTGCCTCCTGTTTGAGTTCTGCCTCTTCCACCTTCCATTCTCGTGATGGCCCTGCTTCTTCCTCATCTTCTTTTTCCATTCTCACCTTAGTAGGAGTTTCCTTTCTTACTAAACAAGCTGACATTTGCAGCCTTTGCAGCCTCTTTTTTTTTTTTTTTCTTTTTTTTTTTTCATTTTGTATATGTAGCTGACTATACTGGCACGGTTAGTTCTCTGAGCGAACTGCAAGGCCTGTCACAGGAACTGAAGGAGCAGCAGGGCCTGTCATGGGAGCAACCACAGACCCTGTACCTGGGTCTGGATTAATTGTGGGGCCCATTGCATTGTCATCAGATCCAGAGACCTCTTTCCCTTTAGAGTGCTGAATAGTGTTGAACAGGGACTGGTAGGCATGGGCCAGACACCAGCACATTTGTGCCTCTCTAGAATTATCAGGGTTTATAGCACACCTTTTCTAAATATTTTAATAGTTTTTCAGGATTCTGCAGTTATCTGGGGGCAAAGATTAAAAAAAAGTGGTAGTGCCCACCACTCTAGATACCTGCCATGTGTGTTTTAACAAACTCTATTCAGATCTGCTGTTATCACAACTATGACAGGACAAGGGGAAATGGCCAGAAACTGGAGCACAGGAAGTTCTGCACAAATGTGCGCAAGAATTTCTTTACGGTGAGGGTGACAAAGCACTGGAACAGGCTGCCCAGGGAGGTTGTGGAGTCTCCTTCTCTGGAGATATTCAAGACCCGCCTGGACGCCCACCTGTGTGACCTGGTGTAGGGAGCCTGCTTTGGCAGGGGGGCTGGACTCGATGATATCTGGAGGTCCCTTCCAACTCCTATGATTCTGTGATTCCGTGATTCTGTAACTGTTTGAGCCCCACACTGGGCACCAAAAAGGCTTAATCTACCAGAGGGCTCAGCACCACACAGCCATTCATCCATTGCCCCCCTTCTCCCATGGGATGAGGGAAAGAATTGGAAACAAATTAGAACTCATGGCTGGAGACAAAAACTGTTTAATAAGACAGAAAATGAAATGAGAAAAGAATGAGAAGAAAAGTAGCAATGCTAACTCACTGACCAACACCCAAGTAGCCCCTGAGCATTGGCCAGTCCCCAGGCCAACTCCCCACACCTTTATAACTTTCTGCATGATGTCACATGGTGTGGAATAACCCCTTGGCCAATTCAGGCCAGCTGTCCTGGCTCCACACCCAACCCCTGCTGCCATGCCATAAAGGCAGAGGTTTTTCCCCATTGTGTGGCCCAGCCCAACCCTGAGCATGCTCTCATCACTCAGCAACAACCAGATATCAGTGTGCTATTAACACTTCCTCTGGTGAAACCAGTTGTTTTTTTTCCCCTATCTGATGCTATGAGCTATTATCACAATTAAAAATAAAATGGCATAAATGCTAAATTGTTTCTTTGACCTCTGTTGCACTGTGAATTGGCAATTACAAATACTGAATGTTTTCAGTGAAAGCATAACAAGGGAGCTGTGCACTAGAGTGGGAAGGAAACAGTGACTGATTGAGAGAAATGCTGATGTAAAAGCCATGGTGGATTTTAAATATGTGTATAAGTGTATTTATGTCTCCTTTAAGTTTCACTAGAAGCTATAGATCAGAAAAATTGCAATTATGAAGATTTTCTTAGTCCAAACAGTAGTAAACTATCTGGTTAGTGCTTGCAGCTGAAAAATTGAACAGGGACAAAAAACAGTCTGGGGATAAAATTTTGTAGGTACATTTACTTATTAATTCCCAGTTAGATCTGATGTCATACTACCTGTTGCAGGATGCACAGCTCCTAAAAGTCTCTGCAGTCTTAGATGTGCCCTCTCCATTCCTCTCTTTACCCCCTTCACAACCTCTCCCCTGCCTTCCCTCCCCCAAAAAAAGGAAGAACAGAAATCTTGCTGCTTGTAGTCTTTTCCAAGACCCCAAGATATCACTGAGATATTTTCCAAATATTTATACAAATCTCTATCAAAGGTAGTATGCTTCCAATGAAGTTTTCCAGTAGTTATACCTCAACCTGGAGCCACCATCCAGCATAACACAAAATAGGATTCTTGCTTTGCTGGAGAATCGATATTTCCTGCTAATGATTATTGCACATGCTCCTGTTTTGACAGAACAAAATCACCTGTTTCTGACAAGTAAACTGAAACATCAATGTACGATTTCCTATGCTAAGCTGTTGACTGAACACGATTCGTAATAGCTATAACCTGATGAAGAAACAAGGAGGATCAGTAGAAACTGCCAGCAGAGTCCTACAGCTGTTCTTGTCTAATTATATGACTTTGGCACAAGCCCATTATTAAAGATTTTTAACTGATGGTGATGGGCAGGCCACTGCGCAGAACAGGGTGTTCTCAAATAGCCAGTTTGAGCAGAACATGACCAGCTCACATGGTTCTCAAGAGCTGTGGGAGTCAGCCCATGCCAAACATTTATTTTGGATGCCACTGTATTTCAAAGCATGCAATAACAGATTTTCTACCAGAAATACAGTACATCCCTAATGAATCCCACAGTGCTGATCGCACAATAAGAGGGCACAATGCTCAGTTATCTGATCAGCATAACCCAAGCACAATAGTTAATTCTCTGGAAAAGAAAGAAAAAACAGAGAGGAACATTCCATTTTCTTAACTCTATTGCAAGATAGCACATTTGAATAATAGCTTTAATTAAATTAAGTGAGTTTAATTAAGACTGGTTGGATTCAGGGAAGACAAAGCACTATTCAAGGCTTTTAAAATGCCCTTTTACTTTAATTACACTTTCTGAAGAGTGTGTATAGCTGTACAGCATTCTGAAGTAATCTGTTTCATGACAGTGTTAATCTAATAAGCTTCAGTAATAATATGGGGCAGTTGAGAGAGGAAGGTTGTAATCAAATGGTTAATGAAAAGTATAATTTTGCATTTTAGTGCATAAAAATGAAAATCTGGCAGCATCTAGTTATATATTATGCATTTGTGGACTATACTACTATTAATATTCTTTTATGCAAATAGTTGTCTATGTTTTGAGGGTTTCATTACAAGCTTAAAACAACAACAACAAAAAATATTAACCAAGAAGCCAACTATAGGAAAAAAAAAGAAAATCTATATGTTTATATTGGTTTTTATTTTGTTTTAAAAATAAAAAAGGTAGAGGAGTTCTATGAGGCAAAGGTTCTAACTGTAAACAAGAAACTTGGAAAAAAATCATAAATATGATTAAAAGACTGAAGAACTGCTCACCCTGAGGAAGAGAATCTTCGTGGAGAGCTTATGCAAAATGGTGCAGACTCTTCTCAGTGCTGCCCAGTAACATGACAAAAACAAATGGCAACAAATTAAACGACATTAAATTCCATCTGAGCAAAAGAAGACACTTTCTTTTTTTCTGCTAGTGTGCTCAAAATCTGGAACCGATTATCCAAGAATGTTGCGGAACCTCTCTTAATAGAGATACTCAAAGTCCAACTGGATATCATAGAATCATAGAATCTCAGAATCGCAGAATGGCTTAGATTGGAATAGACCTTAAAGATCATCTAGTTCCAACACCCACACTGTGGACAGGGTTTCCCCCAGCTAACGTAGGCTGCAAAGGGCCCTATCCAAGTATATTTATGTATCTGTATATATAATCATAACCATATCTAGTCTAGCCTGCTCTATGTGACCCTGCTTGAGCAACTAGGTATTGGACTAGATCTTAAGAGGTCATTTACAACTTAAACAGTTCTGTCATTCTGTCATTCTGTATTTCAAGTAAAAGTAAGATTAACACAGGAAGAGTAGGAAGACTAGCTTGTGGCAGTTCCCTATGAATGCTGAACCACTGCCGCAGAAGCCATCTCATTGAGATACTGAAGGAAATGATTAAGCAGAAATGTGAAAGAGGCAAGAAACAAAAGTGTTTGTTTCAAAGATCTTGAGGAATCTGTCCTGTCAATGTGAGAATTTCCAAAGAAACAAGCCAAGTCTTTTGTTGATGCAAACAATCACCACTTCAGTTAAGCCAGAGAACATGCTTCAGATTACATCACTTGTATATTAGACCAGCAAGAACGCTTGATATCAAGAGATGAAAAGATATTAGGAAAAATCATGAATATTTCATTAACTAAAAATTTTAAAGGATTTTTATCTGGCTACAGAAACTTGCCTAATTTAAAGTCAATGAGCAGTGGAATATTTGAGTATACTTGCAAGCAGTAACAGTAAACTAATACATGCAGTATTCACTAAGGCTTAATATCACACAGAGTATCTTCTGCATGAAATTCATATCTTTGCGATTTGCATTTTATTGGTTGGTTTCATAGACCATCCAATTAAGAGAGAGAAAAGATATTACATTTTTTAAGTGTGCACCAGCTGAGCTAAAGACAGATCAGTAACAATCTAAACAGGAAGAATTATTTTCATGGGAATGACTTCAATAATTTTAAATCAAAAAGACTTTATAATTTAAAAAAAACTTTGATTTTTATTTTGTATTTCAACCAAAGGGACTCACTTCAGTCCTATTCATAGCTCAGAAAAAATAGATAAAAGTTTGGTTTAAACCAGGAAATACTGATGCTGAATCACAAATCAAGATAGTTAAAAAAGCAAGAGAATGTAAACTGACTTGATAAATTCAGTTTTATAGATTGCAAAAAATAAAATTAAAATGTTCCTCTCCACTGAAAACCAAGAAAGTTTAGATCTTCTTTATCATTGTCAGTAATGTTCATACCTTGAAACTTTGAAAAGGACAAGGAAAAAGGATGAAGGAATTATTTGAAGAAAATGAGTCTATTGGCAGGGGCACTAAGAAAATAGTTAAGTTTTCCAGTAGCAAACCAATCTGGAAAGTCAATTGAAAATGCACAAAACTACTCAAAGGAAAAAAAAAAATAGAGAAAGTTTATGTTGGGAACAAATGCTGGCCCAGTAGATAAGAATTCTTCTCCTTGATACTGCACTACTTACTAGCCCTTTCTCTCATTTTAATACAACTAAGTGTCTCGGAATGGGCATAGATTCAAGAGTAATAAGACAGCTCCAGAGGCATGGAGAAAGTGTCTGATAAAGAGCTTAGCATGTAGTTCAGTGACTCTCTCAAACAGATTTCTATTTAAGCCTGAGAACAGAACAGACTTCCAGCAGGAAGATAAATCAGAAAATATTGTTTATATTTATTAATCACTGATTTTTTTTCCCCATGTTATTTGCTGTCTGATTCCTGCATGTGGAAAAGTAATATTTTGTAGAATGTCTGCTGCCACAGCATCACACTGTGAACTGAGCTGCAGGTATCCCCTTCTGGCCCAGAGCTGCTTGGCCCTTGAAACCAGCATCACAGGAGTTCCCAAAGACTCTCATTTCAAGCCTAACTTCAAGAGCATCAGATGAAAGCTGTACGGGAGCTGAAATGGTGATAAGTGTTTATGTAGATATCATCAGTCCAGAGTTGTGTTTTGGGTGGGATCTCCTTTGGGTAGTAGGGCCAGGGGAGCAGGGCGGAAGGGGCAGTCCCAGCCCTGGATTATCAGTCACCTCCATGCAGTCAGGGATGAGCTCCTTGATGCACTAAGTGGGATAACATTAAATTACTATAGCCTGATCTGCCTGGGAATACAGAAACAACCCTATCAATTAAATGATAAAGTATGTTATTTTTCGTAATTGAGTTTTCCTAAAAATGACTGTAAAAGGTAGACTGAAACTGAATGGAGCAAAGGGAAGAGGAAATTATTTCTTGGAAAGCTTCTTCTCTGCCAGTAAACCAGATGCTGGTATGGTAGAAATTCATGAGTGGATATTGGTTCAAGAAAATACAGTACAGAAAAGTAACAGAAATCATTTATTGGCTTCAAAGTAGGACAAAAAAAAAAAAAAATCATGTTCTGTAGAACAGAACTGTTTATATTATATAGAATGTAGAGTGGCTGGTTGTCACGGTTTTGTGATTTTGGTTTTTCAGTATTCCACATCATAACATCATGTAGTGCATTGGGAGTTAAAGTGTTAACACTCTAATCCGGCTACCTGCCCCTACACGTCATGGAGGGGTGGGCTGGGGGGTGGTGCGGCTTCTTTGGACTCCCAACGAAGAGGCAAGTGCTCCGTTAACTCTCTCTCTCCACTTTGTTTGATTTATCCATCTCAATTAGATTGTATTATATTATATTATAGTTAGTAAAATAAGTTTACCTCCCTAGAGGTCTGTTTGTTTTCTTTCCTTTCCTTTTCCCTTCCCCTTCCTCTTTGGGGGGGGAGGCTGGGAAGGGGGCCCTTGGGCCCACTGTCCCTGTCACGGGCATAGACTGGTCCAGGTAACCCCGTGACACTGGTCAATGTTTCTGCTTTGTAATTTCACCAATGAAAAGGAAATATCATGAACAGGATTGTTAAATGAAAGTTGGTTTTTCCACTGTTGAAGAGGAAAAAGCAGAACAGGAATACTGTGACCTGTATCTACTTCAAATTAAAAAAAAAATCACCCTGAAACAACAAAAATAATAAAAACAGCAGGTAGGACCCTTCCTAAGCTCAAACTTGAGTTTCTCGGATGTTCTATTACAGTTGTTTAATGTTCTTCTTGGTTTAATTTGAACTTATTCAAATTTACGTTATGATAACTCTCAGTAATCTAGTCAAGTATCAATCCTTTATTATTGTAGGTTATATAGAGACAATTAATAACCAGCATATATCTGGTTCTAGAGATGTAGGTACCTAGACCCTATAATCTAGGGCCTTATTTACATGAAAATGCTAATTTCAATTTAAATTAATATGTTTCAGCTTTATATGTATAACATTTTTATTCACATTTAGATAGCCTTTTATGACTTTATCTTGAGCTTTAATTTCTACTCTAAATACTCCACACCCATATTTCAAAATCCATAATCCACTAAAAGAATCATGATAATGCATCTCTATTTTAAATAAAAATTTCAAAACTTTTCTCACTGTACTCCTAATCTCAGTTGCTGTTTGCTAACTCCATATTTTCTACTTTTTTGCTTCAATCCCAATAAAGTAACTCTGTCCTACTTATATGATCTATTTGCAATTTCACCTTGACAGCAAGTACACAGACTCAGTTCTTTTCTGCATCAATACTGCGTTTACATGTAGTTTCATCAAGTGATCCTGAAGTATCTTCCCTCAGAAGAGGGAGCAAGCTTAGCCTCACCTTGCCACTTTTCAGTGAAAGCTCAGTTATTGACTATTGTCTTCCAAATAGTGATGCTCATACATCCTTTCTTACATGCATACATACAGAGATAAGCCTTTTCTGGTCAATACTAACTGCTTCAGAAAGTTATTTCTATAATTTCTAAACATTGAAGAAAGTTGAAAAAGGAAGTTCAAGAGGAAACGGAAGGATTTGCCCAGTCCAACCTTTTCTTCTGTCTCCAAGAACAGCTATAATAGTAGGAGCGTTTAATTTGATTCTAAAGCACACAGACTGAACAATTGCCAAAAATTGCAAAAAATTTCCAGTTTGATAACAGTTTAAAAATGTTTCTGAAACATAGAAAATTGAAAATAGCATTGCAACCAGGTAACTATGCAATAGAGTGGAAGGAGTGGTGGAACTGACTCCAGGGTCCTCAGTTCCAGCTGATTCTGCAAGGTTTCCTATAATCCACCATGACAAAGAGCCACTAATCCCCACTGCCTAGCAACAGACCATTGATCCTAGATATCTGCTGAGAGCATGGTGTCTTGATTGTGAAGAAAAATCAAATAGAAAAAAGAAATTGTTTTGATCAGTATGATTCAGAAAATAAACTAAGTCCCATAAGAGCAAACAGCATCAAAATGTAACTTATTTTGTTTAACATTTCTTTGTTTGTGCAAGAATTACATATAAGACCGGCTGCCAGGGTAGATTAAGCAGATACAGTTGCCTCGAGGTCTGGAGGATGAGGTAACTTAAAACATAAAGCTCAGCAGAAAATCATTTGTTTTAACCTACTTCTTTCTTTAATTTCTGCCAGATGGCATTGTTGTCATGACTGCAATGGGATTTAAACAAGAAGATGGCAGATTTACAATTCTTCATGGAAAGTATGGTACCCATTCAGATAGGATCTTAAGTGCAAGGTGCTAATTTTAATGTATAAAATTATAAATGGTTTCAGATTCATTTAAATGAAGAACGGTCACCTTGCTAAGCTATTCAGTGTTGTTTACAGTGCAAGTTTCTAAATCACTGTGGAAGAAAATGAACTACCAGCAGATTAATTTTAGCCTTGCATTCTTGAGCAGCCAAACCCATTCTCTTTACTTAAGGATAAATAATTATCATCAGTTTTAATGAAGTCATTATGTTTCTTTGATGTTCTAAGTATTTATAAACTGTAAAAAAATCTTGTTTTTTCTTTGAAAACCTTACAGTATGTATGTAGTGTGTATCAATGAATGTCATATTGGCAAGACAGTATAGCTGATGGTTAGCCATACTTTGAGGCAGGCAAAGTCAGCTAGCTTCTTTAAGAGCCTACAAAAAGCATTTTCACGTAGGGAAAGTAGGACCTGTGATCAGAGTTTCAAAAACATATTTCATGAAAAAGAAGATAGAGGTAGTAACAATATTCATATGCTAAAATTGGAGATATGCTTAGGAAGTTCCCGTCTCTCATCTAATCCACTTTGTCAACCAGTGCATGGGCAAGGGGAAATCACTGGAAAAGAAATATCACATCACACCCTTTCTCTGTTCCTTTTAAGTATTGAGAAGATCACAGAAAACCTTCCAGAGCATCTGCTGGGACTACAGTTTCTCTGGTCCTTGTAAGGAGCTCACATATGGGAATATTTGTACCTTTCCCCCCACACCAATCCTTTCACTTCACTAATTCAATTGCTAGGGACAATCTGAACCTTAATTGTAGAGTCTGTCAACAGTTTATCATTTTAAGTCTTATATAACTTGGCAGTTTTCCTTGAATCTTGTCTGTTCTCTTTCTGAGTGTTTGGTCATTATAAATATTACAGATAGCTGTGGCTGGATTTAAAACTATATGCCCCGTAGTTTGAAATCCACAGCAAGCCACAGAGAGCTGTACATGATTCAAGAAAAAAATCCTCATTTGTCTTCATTCATTTTTTCTCTTAAATATAATCTCCTTGTATGTATATATTATACGTACATTGTTTTAACTCTGCCCTCAGATCATAAATAGAAAATGTCAAATTTCATATCAGTTTAACTATTTGATACATACAACAGATCAAGAAGTTTCATATCAGATTACTTTCCCTAACTTATTTAGGGAGAGGTAGTGCTTAGACTGGAGTCAGAAGTTCAGTCTTGGCAGTGCTCCACACAAAAGAGGAGTGACTTGCACTCCTAGAGTCATACCTTGAAAGTCTGGATAACATTTCTCATGAGTTTAGAAATTTTACCTGCTGTCTGCAATATTTCTAGAATGATACAAAATCAAAATATATTTAAGTAATATAAATATACACATTTACAGATACAGAGTCAAAAATAAACTTTGTACATTCTTTATCCTAAAACATGCATCTTTGTTCTGTTGCTGTTTGTGAAATCTATGGATTTCAGGTTTTCATTCTCTCAGATTGTGATCTAACACCAGCAGTAACCATATTTCAGCACGAGGTTTTGCCATCAAGTGTCTTTAAATATAATGTATGTCCAAAACAGTAAGACATGCTGTATTTGAAATCAAAATGTTTAACGATAAGGAATGAAACTGTAAGTTATCAGTTCTTTATAGGATAATGACAGACATATTCTTCAGGAATAGAAATAGATGATGAAGGTGTGTTGAGTATAATTCCATCTCTAATTGTAAGAGACATTACAGTAGCACTTAGATCACAAGTACTTCATACTTCAGAGGTAAAGTTATATGAACTAACTGATGGTCACAGTTCCAGTAGCAAGCTAAATCCTATTGTGTGAGTAGATCAAAGACTAATGGTCTTTCACTAACATACTGGTGCATCTTTGTTAGGTTTACTTGTTCTTCTAGTTTCAAACAGCCTACATCCTCCAGATTCACTCTAAAATTCACGTTCCTAAGTGTGCCTAAAATAACTTTTTGAACAAATACATATAAAATGCTGGTGAGAGTTAAACATAAATTTGTTGCTTTTACACAATGAAAAATAGTTTTTCTCTGTTTATACCTGAATTAAATTTTAATATTAATTTGATTCTAAGTTATCCAGTGGTAACTTAAAGGTCAAAAGTGGAATTGAGGGTTGTAATACATTACTCATGAATTGCAGTGTTGTATTTTATATGTAGTGAGTTGTACAAAATATGATAAAACCTTAAAGCACAAAATAATGACAATAAATCAAACAATGCTATAAAATGCTATCTAGCTACTGCACCAGAAGTAAAGAATCAGGAAAAATGTCAAGAACAAAGACACAAAGTTTGTGTCTAAATTTATTACATACTTTTCCTCTTAAAGTCTCAAGCTAATGTATTCCAGTTAAGTCAAATATACATCAAATTGTTAGACCTTATGTCCTTTAACTTATGCCAGACTTGCATAGCACAGGTGAAACGGAGTGGCTCTAGGAAAGTCCAAACAAATTGATTTTGGTTTCATTCTCTTTGGAGGCTCTGGAATGTTCTGCACTATGTGCAAATTCATGCTGAAATATAGACATTCATTCTTTGTTTCAACTAATCCATTACATGTCAATTAGAATTATATGTTCTGCATGATTAAGGGAAACACTTTGCTTATCCCAGCAATACCAAAGTCTTAAAGGTGGAAAAAAATACCTCTGAAATGTAATTGAGAAATGGATTTGAAAGAAGTTTTAATTGACATTGTCCTGCCAGTCTCTTGTCTGGAAACATCTTACTTAAAAGTTATGTCATTTATGATGTTAATAGCATAGTCTAATTAGGGATCCTGAAAACTAGGTTAGAACAGAAAAGCAGAAGTGCACACAAAATGACACAAAAGACAAGCCATCTTGAATTTCAAACATTCTTAGAAGTTCACATTGCGGTAGGCTTCCCACATGCTCTGACAAAGGACAAGCTTATGGTCTACAACAACCACTTCTAAAATAATAATAATTAGTAACAATAATAAGGTATTTGCTTAACACAACTGAGCCTTTGTCTACATCTATGCTAGAAAGATAAGTAGAGCCAGGGAACTTTCCTGGGCACCATGTCTGTCTGTGTGCTTGGACTGTGAGAACAGCCTTTGGCATGCTTTGGAGTCTGATACAAATGGCAGCAACCCAGACAATCTCTGGGAATTATTAGAGTTAGAATAGACTGGAGGCTATTCCCAGAAAGTAGTTTACAGGCCATGCTGTTCTGGAAGACAAGTGGGTTTACTGTTACACACAGTTCATGCCAGTTGGTCTTAGTGCCAGAGATCATGTTCTGGACTCATTTAATTTCCTAATACAGATATAGCCCTCATGTTCATTAGATATACCCATTAGCTACAACAATAGTTGTTCTACGATGAATTCTAACTTAGAATACTAATGGTCCAAATAAAAATGCAGAAAATGAAAGTACTTTTTATTATTAATTAACTAGAAAATAGACGTTTATTTTTCTATTATTTCCATTTTCAAAATGAAACTGGCATGTCTTTGTCTTTACTTATTAAACTAGCCTTTTTTGGACAATTTTTTGATATGTCTACTGCTTTCCCTAATTGGTCAGGAAATGTTATGAATTTTTCACATTTAGCTAAATGTTTCTGGAACATTTTAAGGAACTGTACAGTATTTTAAAACATGTGAAAGTAAACAGTATAGTTATCATTATTTTAAAAAGTGTCAAGAAATTTCAGTTGTTAGAGTTATTTGGAGCACTTACTGTAAACATGTGAAAGACCCTGTTCTTTGAAATTCAGATATCAAGCTACATAACAAAAAAAGACACTGTACAAAAATACTAGTAATACTGATGATGATGATAAGCATCATCATCCTCATCATATCAATTAGAACATGACGGTCAAAATCTTTCTTTGGGACTGAAGTCGCCTAAATCTAAACTGCAGACAGCTAATCTTCCCTAATATGAAAACGTTATCATAGAGCCATAGAGCCTTACCACTTAAGTGTTGTATCTCCCTCTGTGTAGATTCAGATGTTACAAATGCATTTAGGAAACAAAATGTAAACTGTTCAATATGAAATTTGAATCTTTCTGGTCATTATGAACTAGTAGTTATTATGCTACTAACATATTATTTTCTCATGGAGGATGATTTATAGAATAGGAATAAATGACTTTGTTCTTTTTATTGAAGACATATTTGCCCTAGATAGTTACTCTCCATTTGATCCTGTTAAACTCAGGAGGAAAGTGCAAGACTATGAATTTGAATCCTGATATACTTTGTGATTTGAGGTAACACTTAACACTGTTCATCATGCTAATTATAAATTTGATACTTTTCATCTTCTATGGAAGAAAAGAAATCTTTAACAGCCTTCAAAACAGAATTAATTTGAAAAAAGGACACTTGCTACTTTTCACTGCAAAAACATTTCACTTCACTCTGCAAACATTTAAAACAAGTGCCAAACATTCTGTCCCACACTAAGAATTGGAATATTCATAGCTATATGGGGGGGAGAAGAAAAATCCCATAGAAAGAATTTGTTTGATGACTTCACCACCATTCTCTGAGACTTCCAATACACTGCAGCCCTGATGTCAGGGGGACGTTCTAGAAGCTGACAATAGTTTTGGGAGATATCATTTTGATGATCATAAAATCATACAGTCATAAAATCCTTAGAGATGGAAAGGACCTCTGAAGGCCATCTAGTCCAACTCCCCTGCAATGAATAGGGACACCACAGCTAGATCAGGTTGCCCAGGGCCTTATCCAGGCTTGCCTTGAAAGTCTCCAGGGACGGGGCATCAACTCAAATCACTGGGCAATCTTTTCCAGTGCCTCACCACCCTCACCGTAAAAGACTTTTTCCTTATATCTAATCTAAATCTACCCTCTTTAAGCTTGAAACCATTTGATCTTGCATTTGGATTTGTTGATCCTCATGAGGCTCACCTGGGCCCACTGCTCAAGCTTGTCTAGGTCCCTCTGGATGACATCCTGTCCCTCTGATGTGTTGACCGCACCCCACAGCTTGGTGTCATCAGGAAACTTGCTGAGGGTGCACTCAATCCCAGTGTCGATGGAGATATTAAAGAGTATCGGCCCTGGCACCAACCCCTGTCACCGATCTCTGTCCAGACACCAAGCCATTGACCACCACTCTCTGGACTCAATCCTGCAGCCAGTTCTTTGTCCACTGAACAGTCCACTCATCAAATCCATACCCTTCCAATTTGGAGAGAAGGATATTGTGGGGAACCATGTCAAAGGCCTTACTGAAGTCGAGATAAACAACATGAGTGTCTCTTCCCTTGTCCATTGATGCACTGACACCATCATAGAAGGCCACTAGGTTGGTCAAGAATTTGCTCTTGGTGAAGCCATGCTGGTTCTCCTGTAACACCTCCCTGCCTTTCATGTGCCTTAGCATAGCTTCCAGGAGAATCTGTTCCATCATCTTCCCCAGCACAGAGGTGAGACTGACAGGTCAGTAGATCCTGAGGTCATCCTTTTTACACTTTTCAAAAGTGGGTATGATATTATCTTTTTTTCCAGTTACCAGAGACTTCACCTGATTGCCACAACTTTTCAAATATCATAGTGAGTGGCTTGGCGTCAGCCAATTCCCTTAGACTTTGGGATGCATCTCATCGGAACCCATAGACTTGTGGATGTTCAGGTTCCTCAGGTGGTCACAAACCTGATCTTCACTTACAGTGGGAGAGACATTGCTCTCCTGATCCCTTCCTACCAAACCAAATGTTTGAGGGCTGTGTGGTGAGCAGTTTTCACAGAGGACAGAGGCAAAAAAGTTGCGAAGTACCTCACCTTTCTCCTTGTCTGCTGTTAACAGCCTGCCTGTGTCACTCACTAGCGGGGATACACCATCCTGGACTTTCCTTTTCTGGCTGAGGTACCTGTAGAAGCCTTTCTTGTTCTTTTTGGCATCCCTAGCCAAGTTCAGTTCAAGCTGGGCCATGGCTTTCCCAACCACATCCCTACATAGCCTAGCAGCTTCCTTATACTCTTCCCATGGTACCTGTCCTTGTTTCCACTGCCTGTGCATTTTCTTCTTGCTCTTCAGTTTGACCAGCAGGTCCTGGTTCAGCCATGCTGGTCTCTTGTCTTCATTTCCTGACTTGCTACACCTGGGGATGGAGAGCTCTTGCACCCTGAAGAAAGCCTCCTTAAAGATCCACCATCTCTGCTCCACTCCCTTGCCCATGAGGACAGTTTTCCAGGGTATTTTGTTCTCTAACTCCCTGAAGTTAGCTTTCCTAAAGTTTAGTTTCCTAATTTTACTCTTGACCTGTCTCGTGTCCCTCTGGAGTGTGAACTCAACCATAGCATAGTAACTACAGCCCAGGCAACCTCCAATCCTGATGTTACCAATCAGTTTATTTACACTGGTGAGCAACAGGTCCAGTGTTGCATCCCCCCCCGGTGGGGCCATCAATTACTTGACTCAGGAAGTTATCCTCAATGCATTCCAGGAGCCTCCTGGATTGCCTACTGCTCTCTGTGCTACTTTTCCAGCAAATGTCTGGGTGGTTAAAGTCCCCCAGTAGGACAAGTACTTGTGATCGTGACACCTCCTGTAGCCGCAGGTAGAAGGCCTCATTGACAGGCTCTGACTGATCTGATGGCCTGTAGCAGACACCAGTCACAAGGCTCCCTTTGATGCCTCATTCTCTAACTGAAACCCATAGGCTTTCAGCCTGCTTATGACTGTTCTTTGAGGACAGGTATTCACATTCTATTCTTTTCCTGGTGTAGATAGCAACACTCCCACACCTCCTTCCTCATCTGTCCCTTCTGAACAATTTGTAGCTGTCGATAGCCACACTCCAGTCATGGGAATCATCCCACCAGGTTTCGGTGACAACAACTATATCGTGGTTTTAAGCAGCACAGTAGCTTCCAACTCCTCCTGTTTGTTTCCCAGTTAATTTTATATGTTCCTTCTGTGGAGTTAGATATTAATTTAATCAAAATACTGGAAGGTCATAACTTTTCTGATTCCTCCCACAGCTTACATCCATAAGTTCAATACATCACAGGAGGAAGGTTTTAGTCTGATTGTCTTGTTTTTGGCTGAGATAGAGTTAATTTTCTTTGTAGAGGCTTATAAAGGTGCTGTGCTTGGGATTATCTCTAATAGCACACAATGATTTACTTGTAGCATAACAGTGCTTATACAGAGCCAAGAACTTTTCTGTTTCTTAATAGAATCATTGGGTCATTAAGATTGAATAGACAAATAAGATCATCTAGTCCAACCATCAACCCATGCTTTTGACCACTCTATACCATGGCACTCGGAGCAATATCTACCCTTTTCCTGAACACCTTCAGCAATGATGACACCACCACTTACCTGAGCAGCTTGTTCCAATACTTCACCACTCTTTCTGAGAAGATACTTCTCCTAATATCCAATCTGAACCTCCCTGATGCAACTTAAGGCCATTACCTCTCATCCTATCACTGTTACCTGGGAGAAGAGACCAACCCTCACCTCACCACAACAGACAGCACCAGACTAGGGAGCTTCCTTATGATATCCCTGGCACAGGGCTCAGGGAGGCAGCAGACTTCCCTGTGAGAAGAGTCTGGTAGGCATATCAGGCCCTCTGTTCTCCTCAGAAGGGAGTCTCCTATGGCAATCACCCTTCTTTTGTTCTAGATAGAGTATGTCTTGAGGCATAGGGATGACCTTCTTGAGGCATGCACTGCTAGTAGGGAGATGGGCATGCACAAAGAGCTGGAAGAGGACAGCTGAACAGTTGGCCTAGACTGACCAATGAGATATTCCACATTATATGGTGCCGTGCTCAGCAGCAATAACTGTGGCAAAGAAGGAAGAAGTAGAGGACTTTTGAACGATGGCATTTGTCTCCTCAAGAAACTGTGACCTGTGATGAGCCCTGCTTTGGATGAACATGCCAATAGGAAGCAGTGAATGAATTCCTTGTTTTGCTTTGCTTTTGCTTTGTTCATGCAGCTTTTGCTCTAATCAATAAACTGTCTTTATCTCAACCCACAAGTTCTTGCACTTTTACCTTTCCGATTCTCTCCCCCTTCCCACTGTGGGGAGAGTGAGTGAGCAGCCATGTGGTGCTGAGCTGCTGCCAGCGATAAACCACAACACTGTTACTCAGGGGTCCCCCTAGTGCAAGGAAATGCAAAAGGCAGACATAGAGAAATAAAACAGATCTGCATCAACCCTTTTTCTTCCATTTTGTTTCCCCAGCTGAAGTGCCCTGAAAGCAAGGCAAAAATCTGGCAGTTTTTTTCACTTCATTGATCCACAGCTTCTGAAACAAATCTCTCTGCCAGCTACCTTGCTGACAGATACAACTGGAAGACTCTTTGAAGTTAATCTTACTTTGTATTGTGAGTCTTACCCCCATGTAAGCGTGTCATTTTACCACATCACTCTCTTTCTTAGCTCTGTGAAGTCTAAATGTCATGTAATTTTATAGTGGCAAAAACCTATAAGTACCACTCAGAGGAGCTGATTACTCCTCATTTCTTCTCTAAATTAAAAACAGTTTATTATTAACGATTTATCGTTTGGAAATGGGCACATTAAGAGATTTTCTTGCCTGAAAGAAAAAGTGCTTGTTTACTTCGAACACAGAAAATATACCGTGCACCTACTGTGATATTTTCCTTGGCAAAGGAATGGAAGGATGCAGTGATAATTTTGCCATAGACTGAATATTCAGTGTGTCCATGAGAAAAAGTTCCATCATTTGTGGTGGAGTGAAACCAGGAATACAGAGATACTGAAAGGTGGATAGACAAATGATGAAGGATATTTGTAAACTATCTAACTCTTGTCCCCAAAGCCTCCACCTTCTATGATATTCATGTTGTCACTGCTCTTCCCTAAGAATCCTTCCCTTCATCCATTCCAAACCTATGTTAGAATCATAGAATGGTTTAAGTTGGAAGGGACATTTAAGATCATCTAGTTCCAAACCCCTGCTATAGACAGGGACATCTCTCACTAGATCAGGTTGACTCAAAGCCCCAAACAGCCTGGCCTTGAATGCTCCCAGGGACGGGGCATCCACAATCTCGCTGGGGCAACATGTTCCAGTGTCTCACCACCCTCACAATGAAGAATTTCTTCCTAATATCTAGACTAAATCTACCCTCTTCCATTTTAAAACCATCTCCACTTGTCCTGCCACTACATATCCTTATAAAAAGTCCCTCCCCAGCTTTCCTGTAGGCCTCTTTCAGGTACTGGAAGGCTGCTATAAGGTCCTTCTGGAGCTTTCTCTTCTCTAGGCTAAAGAGCCCCAACTCTCTCAGCCTGTCCTCACAGGGGAAGTGCTCTAGCCCTCTGATCATCTTCATGACCCTCCTTTGGATGAGCTCCAACAGCTCAGTGTCCTTCTTCTGATGGGGGCCCCAGAACTGGATGCAGTACTCCAGGTGGGATCTCACGAGAGCAGAGTGGAGGGGAAGAATCACCTCCCTTGATCTGCTTGTCACGCTTCTCTTGATGCAACCCAGGATACAGTTGACCTTCTGGGCTGCAATCACACACTACCAACTCATGTTGAATCTTTCATCAACTGGCACCCCCAAATTCTTCTCCTCAGGTCTGCTTTCAAACCATTCTCTGCCCAACCTGTATCTGTGCTTGGGATTGCCCTGACCCATATGTAGGACCTTGCACTTGGCCTTGTTGAACTTCATGAGGTTGGCATGAGCCTATCTCTCAAGCCTATCCCAGTCCCTCTGGATAGCATCCCTTCCCTCTAGTGTGTCAATTGAACCACTCAGCTTGGTGTCATCTGCAAACTTGCTGAGGATGCACTCAATCCCACTGCCTATAAAGACATTAAGTAACACCAGTCTCAGCACTGATTCCTGAGGAGTGTCACTCGTCACCAGTCTCTATTTGGACATTGAGAAATTGACCGCAACTCTCTGAGTGCAACCATCCAGCCAATTTCTTATCCAGTGAGTGGTCCATCCATCAAATCCATATTTCTCCAATTTGGCAACGAGGATGTCATGCGGGAAAGTGTCAAATGCTTTGCAGAAGTCCAGTTGGATGATGTCAGTTGCTCTTCCTTTATCCACTGATGCTGTAATTCCATCATAAAATACCACCAAGTTTGTCAGGCATGACTTGCCCTTGCTGAAGCCATGTTGGTTACCACCAATCACCTTGTCTTTATTTTCTACTGGCCTTAGTAGGGCCTTCAGGAGGATCTGATCTTACCAGGCACAGAGGTGAGACTGACTGGCCTGTAGTTCCCTGGATCTTCTTTTTTTCCCTTTTTGAAAAGGGGGTTATGCTTTTCCTTTTCCAATCAGTGGAAACTTCACCAGACTGCCATGACCTTTCAAATATTATGGGTAGTGGCTTGGCAACTTCATCTGCCAGTTCTGCCAGAACTGGATCTCGTTGGGTCCCATGGACTTGTGCACCTTCAGGTTCTTTAGATGGTCTCAAACCTGATCTTCACTTATAGCAGGCAGATCTTCCTTCTCCCAGTTCTTACCTTTGCTATTTTATCTTCTGTCAGGCAGTGTTTTGCTCCTTTTCCTTAGTCTCCCAATTACAGATGATGCTGCCTGTTGCGAACATTTAGAAGAAATCCCACTGTGCTGTTTTCTTGTAATTTTTTATTTTTCTTCTAGCTGGTTCCGTTGTTGGCCAAGGAATCTTTCTCCATATCCTCCCTTATGACTCCAGTCTGTGCTGGATCTTTGAATCACCTGTGAAACATTACATTTTCTTCTCTGTCACTTTTTTTTTTGTTTTTCACTTATTAGTTTTTGATAACGCATTGCACATTTACCATGTACTTTATTTTGAGAGCTCCCAGATTCTCTGGATGTTATCCTGTCAGCTAGTTTGGCTAACAACTGACTGGATATGAGTGTTTGAAAGACTGATGTTTACATCGAGGGAACAACTCTCACGCTTACCAGAATTTCCTGTCAAAAGCACACAGTTCATCTCAGCTTAAAATAGACGCCTACATTTTGTGACATGAATCATACCCTGGACTCTATTGACTGCTAACCGAAGTTCTGTTGACTATGATGGAAGCCTACACAACCAGCTCAAATGTAGAAATCAGAGTTGTAGTCCTTAACGTCAGCTGTGACAACTGTCAGTCTCAGACTTGCTCCTTTTTTCCCTTTTACAATAAACAACTTTTTGATGTAAGGGAAAGTTGAGACAAGATTGATGGTGCACTTTCCTAGGCTGATATCCTGTGCTAAAGGCAACATAAATGTAGGGAATCTTAATGTAGCTGCTATATTATCTCCCTTGCTTGTCTATCCTTGAAGCGGTGTGAAATGCAGCTCTTTCAACTAGCATAACTACTTTATCAAAAGTAGCATGTGGGTCATGAATTCCAATAGCTCCACTGGAAAAGAATAATTGCTCATTCTTTTTTCTACTGAATGTTTCTTTCCAGGATATATATCTCATGTGTCAAGTTCCACAAACGACCCACAATAGGTATCAAGCCATAAAAATGGCATTCATGATTCTCCACAGTTTTGTGACCCTATCCTGCTTCATCACCTCAGTACTGTGTGTTAAGTTGACATAGTTGTCTCCCAAGGGCAATTCTGGAAGTCTTACTCCAGGGCTGAAGTCGCTAGACATTTTTTCATAAATATTGTGGAGGTCAGCTTTTCACTGGCAGGCCTAATATGTCCCATTAAACTCAAGATTTTCAGGCTTACAGATGTGGCTCACTGACTTAAGAAAATTTGATTTTCAAGACATAACATTCATTTTTTTTCTAAATACACAGAGAAATAAATCTAAAGGTCTGATGCAAAAATTCCCAATATTTCTAGAAGCTTCATTTCAACAGTTTACTCTTTTGCCTTATTTTATATCTTGAAACAGAAAGTCTGCATGTCTTGTGAAAAAATGGAAATGAGATGGAAATATTCAAAACTATGATGATCAAATGAACATATGAAGCAGTAGGGCATTTATAGAATGGCAACATTCCAGAAATTCCTGGGGCAGCCTAAGTGTAAGTTTATCATGCAGTTTGGTCATGAATTAAAAAATAACTCACCATGCGTAAAAGAGCTGGTTACAGTGGAAGTACTCTTCATCTCTTGCATGCAATATGACCGTTAAGTACTTAAATCCTTTACTACTTCTTTAAAAAGAAATGTACCAGCAAGGAGCAGAAAAGACAGCAGAACTGACGGCAACAAGAGCAGTACTGAAATCCTTCAATAGTTACCCTTAAAAAGTGAGGGCAGTAGCCAGAGCAGTATGAAGCTGAGCAGATGCAGCAGCATGAGCAAAGATAAGGCACTTACAATGCAGCATAAATGGTAAGAGGAGCCACCTAACAGCGATGATCACTAGTTCAAAGAATGCTGATGTCAGAAACACAGCAGCAAGTTAAGTAAAGAAATTGGAGGTTTTGATATGATGAAATGCACTTTCCCTAGAGAAAGATTTAGACAGAGTTAATTTGAAAGCAACTGATCTCCAGTGAGAGGAAATAAGAAGAGATTGAAAAGAAATGATAGAGAGATATGGACAAAGATTCAGCCAACAGGTGAGAAAACAGTGTATGGTAATCTAGTGCAGCAGAATATTTAAACATATGCTTAAATTTTAATGTACAAGTAATCCCATTGACTTCAACATATGCTTAAATGCTTTGCTGGATCAGGGCTTTAATGTACATTTGAATTAAACTGTAACATGATGATTTAGAAGTGAGCTCATTTCAAGTTTCACTGGCTAACCTGAGTTTTGCTGAAATAACATTTGGAATGGGGCTTTTTAATGAACATCTAGGTGCTTCCGGAAGTAATTAGACTGTTATTCAGTAGTGGCATTTTTCTCTCTAAAAAGTAATTCCTCTTTCCAGATTAATATGTTTCAGTTTAAGCTTGGATGACATCATGCTACTAGTGCATAATTATAGGTAATATATACATACATGCATGTATTATACACATATATGTACATACCTACATATGTTCTACATAAATGTATGTCTACTATATATATATATGCATATACACTGCTTATTTCCAGCTACGTCCTCAGCCTTCGGGATGTTTCCCAAGAAGATCTGAAAGTTTGTGTAGCAGCTGATACCTCTGTTTAGTTCTTTATATTGGAACACATGCAACAGAGCTAAAGGAAACTATGAAGAAAAGAGTCATCAGGAAATAAAACTAATGACAAGGCTACAGAGATTGTGAATGGTCTAAAGAGCAAGACATATGAGGAGTGGCTGAGGTGCCTTGGTTTGTTCAGCCCAGAGCAGAGGAGCTGAGGGTAGGCCTCATGGCGGCATCTCTCTTATGACAGCAACAGGGCCCAAGGGAACAGCATGGAGCTGTGTCAGGGGAGGGTCAGGTGGGGGGTTAGGGACAGGTTCTGCACCAGAGGGCGGTGGGCATGGAACAGGCTGCCCAGGGCAGTGGGCACAGCCCTAAGCTGATGGAGTTCAAGGAGCATTTGGACACTGTTCTCACACATAGGGTTTGACTTTTGGGTGGTCCTGTGTGGAGCCAGGAGTTCAACTTGATCCTCATTGGGTCCCTCTGACATGGGATATCTGTGATTCTATAATAAGACAAAACAACTAAAATAATAGCAGTAGGGTCACTGTTTAGGAGATTCAAAATTCATGAGAAGCGTGGTTCACCAGCTGGCATTAATGGCATCAGACAGGTACAGGCACTGTTTCAGCTCTTTGGGTGCAGTGTTTTTACTGATCTCTATCCCCTCTGTCCTACTTTGCCAGCTTTTTGTTGCTCCAAGCAACTGTGTTATAGCTACATCTATGAAAAAAGAAAAACAAAAACAAACAAACAAAAAACAAACAAACAAAAAAAAAACAAACAAAAAACAAACAAACAAACAAACAAAAACAGAACTAGGCTTGGCACTAAAAGACTAAGAAGACCAGTGAAAATAACCAGCTGGAATTTATCTGTGGAAGGCTGGAATTACTGTATGTGTTTCCATGTTGTTCTGTTTAATATTAAGTGAGCTAGCCTTGAAAAGGAAAAAATAGGCATGTGAATGTGCTGTCTGAACAAAGTCTAATACACAACCAGCATGCATACTGGGACAGCAGCAAACAGGCCTAGCTCTCCAGCCCCGAAGTGAAAATAAACAGAAACAAATTAACTAAAATTTTGGGCAGATGTAGGCAAACACAAAGCTATACAACCAACCAACATTGAAATACTTTCTGTCTCACGTTTATATTATATCTCGTGCTGAAAGGTTAATGCTGGTCTTCTGGAATCTCAGGAACTGTCCTTAGTGCACAGTCTGATTTCTGAAAGCAAGTCTTCTCTTTCTCAGAAGTTCTGGAGGTTGCTGCAGCTATGCATAGTAGGCAGATTGTGCTGATACTGCTAATAGCATTATATTCCTTCAGTAGTTTCAGTGAACATGTCCTGTTGTCATTTCCAGAATTAAGTCAAACTGCAGACTTCAGGTAGGGGGGAGATTTTTTCTGATTCAAATTGCCAGGCATCATAAAGGGGTTTCTTTTCCTCTGTATCCTGACCATGCAGATGTTGAATTTGTTATACGCTGCTGATCAGTGTTATTTAGTGGTATTATTTGGAGTAGAAGTTCTGTGTACCATTCAAAGGTAGGTATCTGTTTCATCACTGTCTACAGTTTTATACATCTTGACATAATAACGAGGTGGTGCCTCTAAGTTGCACATTTATACAGCCTTATATTTAGGAGAAATATCTGCCAGCTTGTCTTACATTGAGATATCTCTTCTGAAATAAGGCTGCTCCACTTATGTCTTTTTGCAAGATTAGTAAAAGTAGAGGTGTTGTATTTTACAGAGCAGATCTTTTCAGTGGAACACTAATTTATTCTCATTCTTTGGATATTAAGGCAAACTAAAACTGCAGGAGAGTTTTTTTCCTTGGGAAAAAAAAAAAAAAAATCTATCTCCCTCAATTTTTTGTTTCTGGTTATATAAACGGGAGAGAAATCTACTTTCTCAGCCCTGATTATTAGCTGTGGCTTGAACAGTGTTATGGGCAGAATGGGTAATTCATACAGTACCATTGCACGGACCACACAGTGCAGAAGTGCAGATTGCATAGAGCATTCCATACAGCATCCAAAGTGATATGAAGACAAGAGACACCTCTCTGGGGACATAGCTCATTGAAAAACCTGCCTCCACTGAAAAAGCCGGCCCCAACCCTTAACTACAGACAACACAATAGCATTGCAGTAAGCAGGAAACTATAAGTGATAGATTTTTCCTAGATCTTAAAGTTTTCAGCATGTCATCTGAGACTTTTTCTTTTACTCCTGTTCTACCATGGTCAGACTAAAGCTTTGACCATCATTCTTTTTCCAGAATCTGTTCTTTATTGGTTGCTGTAATGACACACTGCCTTTCAGAATCACAGAATCACAGAATCACAGAATCACTAAGGTTGGAAAGGACCTATAAGATCATCTAGTCCAACCATCCACCTATCACCAATGGTTCTCGCTAAACCATATCCCTCATCACAACATCCAAACGTTCCTTGAACACCTCCAGGGTCGGTGACTCCACCACCTCCCTGGGCAGCCCATTCCAGTGCCTGACCACTCTTTCAGAGAAGTAGTATTTCCTAATATCCAGCCTGAATCTTCCCTGGCACAGCTTGAAACCATTCCCTCTAGTCCTATCACCAGTTACACGAGAGAAGAGGCCGACCCCCAGCTCACTACAACCTCCCTTCAGGTAGTTATAGAGAGCAATAAGGTCTCCCCTGAGCCTCCTCTTCTCCAGACTGAACAATCCCAGCTCCCTCAGCCGCTCCTCATAAGGCCTGTGCTCCAGACCCCTCACCAGCTTTGTTGCCCTTCTTTGAACACGTTCCAGGGCCTCAATGTCTTTCTTGCAGTGAGGGGCCCAGAACTGGACACAGTACTCAAGGTGCGGCCTCACCAGAGCTGAGTACAGGGGGACAATTACTTCCCTGCTCCTGCTGGTCACACTACTTCTGATACAAGCCAGGATGCCATTGGCCTTCTTGGCCACCCAGGCACACTGCTGGCTCATGTTCAGCCGAGCGTCAACCAACACCCCCAGGTCCATTTCCTCTACACAGTCTTCTAGCCACTCCGCCCCAAGCCTGTAGCGTTGCTTGGGGTTGCTGTGGCCAAAGTGTAGGACCCGACATTTGGTCTTATTAAACCTCATCCCATTGGCTTCAGCCCAGCTATCCAGCCTGTCCAGATCCCTCTGTAGGGCCTCGCTACCCCCAGGCAGATCGACACTTCCAGCCAACTTGGTGTCATCTGCAAACTTACTGAGGGTGCACTCAATGCCCTCATCCAGGTCATCAATAAAGATATTGAAGAGGACAGGCCCCAGCACCGACCCCTGGGGAACACCACTCGTGACCGGTCGCCAGCTGGATTTAGCTCCATTGACCACCACTCTCTGGGCCCGGCCCTCCAGCCAGTTCCTTACCCAGCCAAGAGTGTACCTGTCCAAGCCACGGACTGCCAGCTTCTGCAGGAGAATAGTGTGGGAGACAGTATCAAAGGCTTTGCTGAAGTCTAGGTAGACTACATCAACAGCCTTTCCCTCATCCACCAGGCGGGTCACTAGATCATAGAAGGAGATCAGGTTGGTCAAGCAGGACCTGCCCTTCATGAAGCCATGCTGGCTAGGCCTGATCCCCCGGTTGTCCTGCACTTGCCGCATGATCTCCCTCAAGACAATCTGTTTTCCCATGTTGGAAATTTCTTTTTCAGATTGTGTATCCTGAGTTTATAGATAATTCAAGTAGAAAGAGGGGGAGATAAGATACCTCTTTTTTAATAGCTGTCCACACCTATGAATAATCTTAATAAAAGATAAAGGCCACATGATGATTTTGCTTTCCTTAACTCCCACTTAAATCTTTTGATTGATGATTAAAGTCTTTTGCAGGTAAGTATTTTTCATGGCACAATACTCAAAAACATTGGATGTGGATAGGAACTTGCAAACAATTTTTTATAAAAGGTGTAAAAATGATTCTTTCCCTTAAGTGCTCACAAATATCACAGTAAAACATGTTGACAAGTTTGGCAGGACAATATTTATACTGATGTGATAAAAGTAAAGCTTATCAAGTGCAATAAAGCTAGGTGCACTGTCTTTGGGGAAGGAAGTCTGAGCTGACCAGATCAATGAGGATTTTGATCGGAATCAGCTCAAAAGAAAAGTGTACTAGAATGGCTTTTATTCTCCAAGTTGTGTAACTGCTAAAATAGCATTTTTTTCCCCCCTAATGTTGTCAGCAACAACAACACAGCCATTTTAAATTACTTCAAATCATTATTAGAGATCTATCAAGATGTCCAAAATCATTTTCACCAAACAGCTTTCAGCTGCTCATTTGAAATCATAACACCACTATACAGGTGAAAAGTTCTAAATCTTGTTTATGCTGCTATGAGTCATGCAGTGCTTCAAGGTGTTTTTCTGAGAAAGCATTCTAGTTTGCCATTTACAGTTAAGACACATTTACCACCAAATTGTTGAAGCCAGAACTGAATTTCTCTAACAACTAACGATCCTAGCAATCTAATCTTGAAGTTAAAACTGGCACAAATATAGATTTTTGTCGCACTAAAGATTGCTTTGTAGTATTTGCTGTTAAAACATTCCAGAACCACTCAATGTTTTATTGAAATTCTTGAAAAATGACACCAAGCACAGACAAAAGGCTTAGTCTTAATCTTTAAAACTAGCAATTTCAGCCCTTGATTGCCAAAAATATCTTGAGTAACACCAAGCATTTTAATAACAACAACATGTGAGTCAGAAAGAGCTTTATATATTTGCTAGAAAATGTATGTGTGGTCAAAAAGGAAAAATTTGTATTGAATGCTAATGGAGATGAAAGCTAACAGCAGTATTTTCTTTAAATGCAGCTGCCTAAAAATTTAGAGACTAGGCTAACATAGCCTTTTTTATGTACTTCTAGAAGACAAGTCACACAAGCTGTAAAAGGAACCAAATGATGATCAGCTGCCAGATCTTAGGCCACTAATATTAGGTGGGCAAATTTGGCTATAGCACATTCACTTGTCCATGTTCTAGTAACACAAAGTTATACTCCTCTAGCAGCAAACGCACATTTTAAATGTTTGTCATAAGACACCCTCCTGGAATTCAGTAAGGATTTTGGCACAGTCCCCCCAGACATCCTTTATTCCAAATTAGAAAGATACAGATTTGCTGGGTTGACTGTTAAATGGATTAGAAACTAGTTGTAAGACCATACCCAGAGGGTGGTTGTCAATGGTTCAATGTCTAAATGGGGATCAATAGTGAGTGGTGTTCTTGAGCAGTCACTACTGGGATCAGATCTTTAATATCTTCATCAGTGACATCGATAATGAAATTGAGTCCACTCTCAGCAAGTTTGCAGATGACATCAAGCTGTGTAGTATGGTCAATTTCTTTTAGGGACAGGATGTCATACAGAGAGACCTAGACCAGCTCAAACAGTGTTTGAGCCCAGGAGTACCTCATGAGGTTCAAAAAAGCCTAGTGCAAGATTTTGCACCTGGATTGTGGCAACCACCAATATCAATACAAGCAGAGGGAATAAGGGATTGAACACAGCCCTGCTGTGACTTCGGGGTACTGATGGATGGTAAGCTGGACATGAGCCAGCACTATGCCTTTGCAGCCCAGAAAGCCAACTGTATCCTGGACTGAATCAAAAGAATTGCAGTCAGCAGGTCAAGGGAGGTGATCCTGCTCTTTCTGCTGCACAGTGGTGAGACCTCACCTGAAGTACTGAGTCCAGATGTAGAGTCCTCAGTACAGGAGAGACTTGGACCTGTTGGAGCACATCCAGAGGAGGGTGACAAAATTGATTCAAGGCACAGAACACCTCTCCTACTGGGGCTCTTCAGCCTGGAGAAGAGAAGGCTCGGGGGAGACCTGAGAGATCCCTTTTAGTATCTGAAGAGCAGTTATAAGAAAGAAGGGGACAGACTCATTAGCAGAGTCTGTGGTGATAGGACATGGAAAATGGTTTCAAACTTAAAAGAGAGGAGATTTAGATCGTATAGAAGGAAAATGTTTTGTACAATAAAGATATCAAAGCACTGGCACAGGCTGCCCAGAGAGTTGGTGGATGCTGTATCCCAGGAGACTTTAAAGGTTAGGCTGGAGGAAGCTCTAAGCAACCTGATCTTGGTGTATATATTCCTGTTTATTACAGGGAACATGGACTAATTTATTTTTAAATGTTCCTTCTAACTCAATTGATTCTATGATTCTATGTTCCTATGATCAACACAGTATTTAAAATACAATAGAACAGAGAGTGTTGCAAGACAAAAGCTTGTAAAGACCTGAAATTAAGAAGAAAAAAAGAGATATAATTTTACCTTGTTAACGCATTCCCTATTTCCTACAGTCATCAGCCAGGATGCCTTACTGTATATCGAGCAACAAAGCCAAGGAACATAAAGTTTTGAATGTATTAGGACTTAAATTAAAATTCCTTTTGCATTTCAAATCTCATATTAATCCTTATTTATCACACATCTTCAATAATAAGAAATGAAACAAGTATACCATTAAACTACACACCAAATATATCAATGTGTTATCTTATTCTGATGTCTCTTTTAATTTAAAAAAAAAGAAATGCCTTTAATATAAAAAAAAAAAAATCACTGTCTTGAGAAAGGACTAGAGAAAGATGACAAGTAAGGTTACTTTATTAATAGCAGAATTTTGTTGTAGATTATAAGGTGGGAGCACTGCCACCAAGTGGAAGTCAGAGCTGTATTAGTTCACATCAGAGGTCCATCTCATTCTCTAGTGCTACGGACCGTAGCATCCCATATTCAGCAAGTTTCAAAAGCTTGTCCAAGTTTCAGACAACTGAAAGCAGCCTGTACCTTGTGCTATCATTGTGAGATATGGGTTTTCCCAATATTTTGTCAAGGGAGTTCATTTGCTTTAGCATTACAGTGCACATACATATTGAATTCTGCAGAGTGTAACTCTTTCTTTATCCACTTAATTAGTTTTAAAATCCTGCTCAGTTTCTGGTCTTTATTTCTTGCAACAGTGAGTTGCTCTGATTGAGAATTAAAAATTTAAAAAAATGTTTTTAAATGCTTTTAAACTGCTTGTCCTTTGAACTTCTTTGGTTCCCTCTTCTACATTACAGTACATATAAAATGTTTCATTCTTAGTTGTATTAATTGCTGTTTAGGCCAGAATCCATTTGCATTTGCTAACACACTGTCCATTCTCATTTTTATAAATATATTTGCTCATGTTTGTAGTCTTTTTAGATTCTATTACTGTTTACCTATTACTGTACATTCAGCTTTCTTGTGGACAGTGTGCAAGCTCTTATAAATGGCAAACAAATTTCACTTCTTACGTCAGCATTATTGCTCCATAAAATGCACACAACATTTCTCTATTCAAAAACAACTGATGCCAGGTAAGAATTTGTTAGTGGCAGTGAAATGTAGATACAGTATTGAAAATCCTATTACTAGATAAGTACTTCTAAAAACACGTGAATAAAATGAATCACCCTTTTAATACAAGCATTAAATAGACAAACAGATAGAACATTCCCATACAGATTAAAAATAGTTTTATTGAACTCCGCCTTTCCCCATGATGCTAGAGCTATAAAAATAGAAATATATAACTAAATTACTTTGGGTTTTTTTTGTTTTGTTTTGTTTTGTTTTTTAATTATCTGCAAATAACATTGATATGCTCAGAAATAGTATGAATTCCTCCACGAGGAAAAAATAGCACCTACTGACATTCTTTGATGCTTGATGAACATTTATGGAGACCAAACAGTGAATGAGAGCACAGTGAGGAGGTGGGTGGTGCTTATCAGTAGTGATGAAAAAGACATGAAAGACAAGCACATTCTGGGTGGCCATAAATATTTTTAGGAGCATGACATGCAGGTTCTTGTTCATCGCTGGGAAAATTGCATAGCTAATGGTGGTGACTGTGTTAAAAAATAGCATTTTGTACCTGATAATTTGCTCTATCATACAGTGTTATTGTGCTCTTTGTAGCTGTTGTAGTTTTCATGGAAATAAATAGGAAGCACTACATTTGGAGCAACCTACATGGGTTTAATTTTCCCTTACTTTTGTTCAGACATTCTGTCTAACTAGAGCATTTCTTGGAAAATAATTTCACTGCTCAAAGTGGATCGATTTAATGAATGTAAAAGGAATTTTGTTTTTAAAGTGCAGCGTGTGCAGCAATTTTTCATCTCATGCTTATTGACAAATACTTAGAATTTTATCACAGTTCATACAGTGCTTTTCCCCTCCATTTTCAGGGCATCTGTAATCACTTGAAAATTTCAAAGTGAATGGGGAAATATAAAAATGAAAGATGTAGACACCTAAGATTTTTTTATGTTTTAGCTTGACTTTTAAGCTAGTCTCGTAATGTTTGTGTTAGTCATTTATTCCTACCAGTTTGAAATAAATGCAGAACTGGAAGTGGAAGTGATTCCAAGGGATCCATCCTTTTCCATTTCCATTCAGGACAGAACCAGCTATGCTTGCAAGAATCTTGATGGAAGTTCTTAAAAATGAAGAATCTTCCCAAAAATCTCATTCAGCCTGGCCTTCACTTATCTTCACATTAGAAAGGCTGATCAGTATCCTTTATATCTTGTCCTACTCAATGCTGGACACTGTAAACAAATTATTTCCTTTCCTCTAACATTTTGTATGCTTGTATCATGTTTCTACACAATCTTTACTCTAGACTACATTGCTCAAGCCCTTTCAGTTCTTCCTTTGAGGTAGTGTTTGTTCTATCTCAACTTATCATTTATCTGGTTGTTGGAATATTCTGATTCCTAATTCTGCAAAGTTCTCACATCTGTTCCAGATTATGGTCAAGGCAGACTTCATACAAGTTCTTTCCATTCTGTCTTCCAAGATACTAATGAAAACATCAAGGACAGGTGTCTCTGGATCCTTCTGTACCTAGCTTTTCTTCTTGATAAAGCTTAAGTACATTCTGTGGATGCACAGTCTCCAGTTGCTTGAAAAAAAAAAAGACAAACAAGAGGTATATGTTTCAGCTGAAAACCATTCTGTTTCTGACCATCAATCTGTCATGAACTTCTTTGATCTAAAAATGATGCTGATTAAGCAGAAAATGCGCACTCCATATTGTTATAAAGTTCAGTATGCTTTTTCAGCTTACACATGCTCCTCATCTCATATAAATATATATAAAAATATATTCCCATTAGGGAATTCTATTATATACACATTTTAAATATTATTAAATTTTCCAATTTTTAGATTCACTGTAAATGGATCTCTGCTTTTCATATAGAAATAATTTCAGAAAACTCAGTAGCTTTATGAAAATACACATGTGAATATGCAAACCTTAGAATTGTAGACTCCTTAGAGTTGGAAGGGACCACTGAAGGCCATCTAGTCCAACTCCCCTGCAGTGAACAGGGACACCACAGCTAGATCAGGTTGCCCAGGGCCTTATACAGCCTCACCTTGAAAGTTTCCAGGGATGGGGCATCAACCCACATCACTGAGCAACCTGTTCCAGTGCCTCACCACCCTCACTGTAAAAGACTTTTTCCTTATATCTAACCTAAATCTACCTTCTTTGAGCTTGAAACCATTTCCCTTGTTCTATCACAACAGACCCTGCTTAAGAGTCTGTCCTTTTCATTCCTATAGCTCTCCTTTATATACTGAAAGATCGCTATGAGGTCGTCTCTGAGCCTACTCTGAAATGCATCTCAAATTCCACACAATGAGTTGTGGGATTTTTTTAAATGTACATGGATATATTACTATATTGTGTTTTAGTGTTACAAATTTCATTTTTAGTGGTAACTATCCCTCAACTGTAGTACTTTTACTTTATGCTAAATCCAAATTAGATTATTGTCATGAAAATTTAACAACTCTGAACTGCACAGTTTTTAGAGTGCTCTTGTTTTCACCATCCTATATGCACATTTTAATTTTTAATCTTTTAGGAGACCGTAACTATCCTATTAATATTACATTAAATGTGTATTTTACAAGCTTTTAGAAAGACATTACTGTTTACTATATTTGGGCAATGGACTCCAGAGACATGCAGAAAATGAGCAAGTCTCCAATATGGTTTTGTTGTTCTCTGCCGTCAGTCACTATTTCTATTTCTAAAGAAACAGTGCTAGAACTCATTCAGGACTCCTAAGAAGCCTCAGTTTTGTTCCTCTACAGAAGCAAGTTCAGTTTGTAGTTCACCACAAATGGGTAGTCATGCTGTTTAAAGTAGAAAATTAATATTTTCAGAAAATGAACTCATACCTCTATAGAAAGCCAGAGGACAGAGCAGAAGGTGGGAACCTCTATAGACATCACCAGTGCTAATGAAAGAAAGAAAAAAAAATGTATTTTCTCCAGTGATGTTGATCCTATCTCAAGCATTCAGCTGACTTTTATGATGGTTGTGTTGGACCACAGTAGACTGGTGAACAAAATCAAAGAGTGTAGTGTGGAGCAAAGTGTTTATGTAAGCTATAGGTGTCCAAACTTTTGGCTTACCCAAACAGCACTAAGACAACAGGAATGGTCTTGAATAGCATAGCTTGCTTCAAAAGTAATACCTCCTGTTTATTTCCATGGAAATGACAACAGATACAAAGAGCACAATAACATTGTTTGATAGAACAAATCCTTGGCTACAAAATACTATATTTTTTAATATAGTCACCACCATTAGCTATCCATTTTTGCCAGCAATGAACAAGATCCTGCATGCCATGCTTGTCTAAATTTGTGCCAGCAGAGGTGACGCACTGTCACTGTCACCACTGCTGAAATGCACCACCCACTGCCTTACTGTGCTCACATCCACTGTTTGATCTCCCTAAACATTCAGCAAGCATCAATGAATGTCAGTGAGTGCCATTTTTTCTGCATGGAGAACTCAATTACACACCTTTGCTTCATACTAACTTCCACATCAGACCCCATTTTGTCAGACTGCCCCTCTGCTGCCATCTGTCACACAGCAACAAAACGTAACAGAATATTGGTGGGAAAGTTCATCTACTGACATACTACCAACTTCTGCCTATGTCATCATGGGCCCACAGAATAAAACAGCAGGCATTAGTTTAAGAGCAGCTGTCACAAAATACACAATATTATTAATAAATAAGAAAACATTTTAATTTTTAATATTTTTATTGAGACATTAAAAAAGAGAAAGCAACAAAAACACAGAATTAGTGAGATATTTGACTTTGTTATTGTGAAACTAACACAGCAGTCTGGTTCAGTGTCAATGGTTGCAATTCTTAGTGAGCTCTCAAGTTGTTCATCAGAGATTTTTGATGAAATGTTACCCTTCCTGTGCTTTACCTTTGAAAATAGTTTTTCACAAATGTGTGTACTATCAAAAAAAACAAACAAAAAAAAACAATGACACGAATAAAGCATGATTGTGAAGCAAGGGATATTTTTCAGCATCAGTGAATATCAGTGGGTGCCATTTTTTCTGCATGGAGGAATTTGATTACACATCTTTGTTTCATACTCAATTCCATATCAGCTGCCATTTTGTCTGCCACCTGTCACACAGCAACCAAATGGAATATTGGTGGAAAGGTTCAACCTCTACTGCCATACCACCAACATCTGATGTTTCTGACGCTGTGGGCCAACATAATAAAATAGGAGGCATTAGTTTCAGAGCAGCCCTCATAAAATACATATTTTGTGCATTTAAGTAACAGAACTTATTTTAATCTTTAATTTCTTTTTGTTGAAACAAAAAATGAGAGCAACAAAACCGTAAAACTAGTGGGATATTTGACCTTGTTTTTGTGAAACTGATACCTCATGCTGGTTTGATGGCAGTGGCTGCAATTCTTAGTGAGTTTTTAAGGTGTTAGAGATTTTTGATGAAATTTTACTTCTCCTGTACTTCATCCTTGACAATAATTGTTCACAAATGTACATGCTGCCAAAAAGCAGTGACATGAATAAGGTGTGATTGTGAAGTGAGGAATGTTTCTCTCTGGTAAGAGAGGGCTTACAAAAGTAAATAGACACGGTCAGATTTTTGAGTTGAATATCTGATTGCAACTCTATACATTCCATTTGAAAATTCCCAGGTAATGTATTTATATCAACTGAAAATGGATATATAAATATAAATTGAAGATTGTTTTGTCAATATTCAAACCTATTCTCAAATTCCTATATCAAAGCAGAAAGCATTGGTGCAAATTTTTCACTGTTCACAGGATTGTGTTTAGCCAATGTATCAAAATTGCATAAAATTGCCATAACTTAATACTGCACTGTGCCCTCTCTGTGCTCTGGTTTCAGCCCAGACAGTGCTGATCTCACATGGATGTTTAGTCATTGCTGAGTGATGGGGGACAGTTTGGAGTCAGGCCAAGCCACTCGGTGGGGCAGAGCCAGCACCATGATGGCTCAGGGCAGGAGATGGCTGCAGGATGGACTGGGCTGGTCTACATGCAGCCCATGGGCTGCAGATTGAACATGCCTTTGAACATGTAAGCTACTATCACACTCATGCCTTTATCAAAATGGTCAAATGTGTTGAGCATCTTAGCTCTAAATCATGTGAATTTTTATAGTTCATATAAGACAAATACACACAGTGGAGTCCTAGCCCATCTTAGATATTATTTGCAGTTTTGCCTATCAGTTATATTTTCTAAGAACATTTGTGGCTACAAAATCACAAATAAAGTAAATAATATTTTGCAAGTGATTCTTTTCTCCTTAATCTTTTTTCTTATGTTTTCTTTCTTTCCCTTGATTCTATGGAGCCTTTCCCAACAAGCTGAAATAAACAATGGTACACATATCGGGGTTAGCAATCAAAGCATGCCAAGTGTAGATATCCTCTCTTCTGCTCCAGACAAAATGGCTATGAGCAAAACAGCCTGTACATTTGGTTGCTGGAAATGTTTGTCTTGAAGGCTAGTCTCTAAATAATACTTAGGGAGATTTTGCAATACTTCTATCTCAGCAACAGATTCAATACAGAGTTAAGTGTCCTGGTAGTTTAGCTCCTTTCTGGATGCAGACACCATTTGCTTGGGCAATGTGCAATCAGTCATTGTGATAATGAACTCAGATGAAATAGCACCATCATCACAGAAAAAATATGAATCTGAAGCAAATCACAGGATTCAATCATCCTTTGCAGAACCATCTGTGTAACAGCTATGCAGACATGTTCAGGACACCACCACTGTCTGGTCAGAACTTTTTGAAATCTAAATGTTAGGTTAAAACAAATTTTCACTGGTAAACTCCGTCCCCCATTTTTATCAAGCATATAATTGCTGCAAGGTGCAGGAGACCAATCCCTCTCCCGATTCGAAATTTCATGTTACTCAGGTGGATGCTCTCACTGTTGCCAATATTTTATTTTTCACTGAGAGGAATCCAGGTTTCACATCTTGACTGACTACTCCCACCGCCCATCTGGAAAACCATGCTCACTTGCTCATTCTGTCGCTGTTTTACCGGGAGACACTCACTGGAAGAAACTAAATCATATCTCAGAAGTCACCTAGGAAATTGGTGATGAAATTCAAATGGGAGAGGAAGGAATTTAAGCCAAATCTCACACATCCTGAGTCATTTATCTGTCAGTGAGCTCCAACAAGGCCCTTTTACAAGCTCTAACATTTCTACTTGTTGGATGATACAGCCATTTCCAGGAAAGGATTTAAGGCTCTGGTTGCTATATCAAATCTCCTTCTGTGGTCTGATTTTTTCCTTACTCTCTGGGAGCAACTGGACCTTCTTCTTTTCTGATGAAGGTCTCAGTTTCTGAGACTGATGAATCTGTGTCTCAGTATTTTGAAATTTTTAAAGTAGATTTAGACTGCAAGTTCTCCCTATTCTTTACAAACACATGCATTCATACGGTACCGCAGAATCCTACATGTAGGCTTACAAGACCAGATTTGGTCTCAACATTTCCATCCACTTTGATAAGAGTTATATACTCAAACTGCTTCAGAATTTACAAGCTGTTACCTTAAGTGTTGAGAGCCTCAAAATATTTGGCTTCCAGGGAATTTGGGAAAGTATTTTGTTTAGATTATTTGTTTGGTTGTTTGCCTTATCTCTTCAGTTTAGACTGGAATAAATTAAGTGCAAGAGAAAATTTTTCTAGCTTCTAGCATCAGCTCCCTGAGCTTCATCTGAAGCCCAAACTCACACAGTATCACAAAACTATAAACAGCATTAACTGGTGAGTGTGTTTTTAAGTATATACAACATATTCTTTAAATGAATTCAAAATGCCATGTTACTCAGGAAATGACAGCAGCATTTTAAACAGATATATATTAGAAAATTGTGTTACTTTGAATGACAAGTGGCAATGCAATTAAAACTAGTTTTAAAATCATTTTTCCTTATGTTTAAAGAAATCAAAAAAAGATGAACCTTTCTTACTTGAGGAAAATTATTTTCTGCCCCTATACACTTACTATTTTAAAATACTGAAGGTAAGCAATTACACAGAAGTGAAAGTATTTTTCTACATGTAGGTTGATTGTAGTCATTTGAAAGCATATGAGATGGTACTATATTCTGAAAACAAAAAAATCTGATCCAGCATATGGAATGATTTGTCTGAGCCGAAGGAAAAATACATTTAAATGTGCTGTTATTTTCTTTTCTATTAAAAATATGGTGAATTTGAAATCTGTTTGCATTAACTAAAAATACATTAGTTAGAAGTTTTGCTGAAAAGTGTTACTTTTCCTTTTCTCATACGTATCTGATATTTTTATTTCCTGAATCACAAGACAGACTTTTTTAAAGTAATAAAATCAAAACAGAAGATCATATTGGTTAATAACTGTATTTTTTAAGACAAAAATTGAATGTTGTCTATGGTGTTAGAAGACGTCTTCATTTGGTGGCCAAGATTTGCAGCTTTATCGAACGAAAATATACATTTCTCCTCCATACATGCTTTTGATGTTGGTACTGGGGGGGAATTATCCAGTCCCCTTATTAGAGCATATGTACTTTGTGATGAAAAACAAAAATGATCACAATGTTATGATTGAATATCTGATCATAATATACATATATGCATATGTTACGGTAGTAGAGTCAACAAATTCCATGCAATTTTTCTAAAAAGTCAGCAGATGTTTTAATTTAGGATGGCTTGTTGTATACTACTCTTTTCAGTCACTCTTATAAGTCTTCCATAATTCAAACAGAATGTGAGTACCCATCCTTGTGGCATAGCTAATCTAAAGGAAAATCTTTCAGATTTAAGAATTTATCAATGAAACCAATAACTGGTTAATCTTAATCCAAACTATTCATTTGATTTCATAACTAACTAATAAAAGTAACTAATACTTTTTCTAAGCGGTGTTTTTCTCCTGTAATTTAGACAATTATCAGTATATTTAGTGTTAGACCATTAGCAGACTGGAGCAATGTTTATTGTGTGGAACTAGTATAGATTCAGTTTTTTCTTTTTACTTCAAGTTCCGTCCAGTATATCTACCTCTGTTTTATGTTTTATGTGACAACTTACTTTGAAGGAGAGATCATCTTCTGCTCCAGCATTAGTACTGGTCCCTAGTATCTGGGGTCATATTCAAATGGGCTTTTGTAGAGAACCTTTTGCTGAAATTGCACCTGTCCCCACCCAAATTCTGTCAAGCCGAAATACTAGGCAGCCTGATGTGTAGTGCTCTCTTGAACCTAGATGCCATAGCAGACACATTGCAGATGAGCTTAATACAGCCATTTGAAAAGGAATATAATGGTGAATATAATGATGAACAAGCTAAGAGAAAGGCACAAGCTTATAACTGCTTCTTGGGAGAATAATGATTTAAAAAATGCAAAATCCCTTCTTTATGTAGTATAAAATCTGTAGAATTGTATTTCTTTCTAAGGAAATGCATGTATTTCAATGTTGCTGATTAGTAGAAAGATAGTTATACTGATTTACAAGATTGTTTAAGGAGTGCAAAGCAACAAAACAAAGAGGGAATATCTTCTTATATTCTCTTCTGAGTATGTAGTGTGTCAATACATCTTTATTTCTCTCTTTTTTTTCTCTTGCAAGGATGCACAAATATCAGAAAATACGTTGAAGTGGATAGATGTAAAGCTCATTATAGTTTCAAAATTGTTGAGCTTAAAGACTGCATGGAAGGAAACACAAAAACATGCATTCAGGAAATGTCCTCAGCTCCTTATTCTCAATACACACAGTTGATATTGGAAAATGAATGTTGCTGAGGCAGCATCATAGATACAAATCTTTCCAACAGTGGACACTGTGAGGGTGATACAGACTTCTTCAGACCTTTCTTTCCTTTCTCAGTGTAATATCTGTCAAATTTCAAGATTCTTAAACATGTATTATCCCAGTGCCTTTGAGGGAGAAGTAGCTGTGTTATTTCAACACCACTGTTCCTTGTCAGATAGCAATCTCTCTCCAGACTTTGATGAAACTCTGCCCTACAACATACGAGAAGTGCTTTTTTTCCCTCTGCACCATTTTGTCTTTCTGATGGTGGGCTGTAAGAACATGTTACTATGTTCAATTGTAGGGAAAACAATAATGACTCTACAGAGTTGTATAACTAGGCAACACAATAAGGAGAGTTTGGAGGTCTGGTACACCTGGCTGCACCTCTAATTCTTCTGTAATTATTTCAGAGAGGATATACCTGAGATGCTTTGTCAGATGGGAATATGTAGTCCTCTCCCTTCTTCCAACTTGTCTGGCAAATGTGAAAGAACCACATTCACTTCCTTCCACTGCCTATGAGTACATGCATGCTCTGTAGCTCAATCATAAGTCACAGTAAGTCTAATTTGCGCATGCTGAAAGTACAAAATATGGAACCATACTGAAAACTCAAAAAGTAGGAATGTCCCTGACTTGAATCAGAAAGATCAGAAAGTTTTTTCCAGCATGCTTTTCTCTTGGAGTTCATTCTATACTTCTTTCCTTACTTCCAGTTGCTTAAAAGCAATGAGCTAAAAGTAGTGTAGCTTTCATGTTTGGTGGCAGAAAGGTGTTTTCTCAACAATTTTTGCTGTTATATCACAATTGCCAGACTCAGTCTAAATTCCACTGAAATGTCACCAACAAATTCTCTGGAGTACATAACTTCAGTCACTGCTGAAGCTCACAGGAGAGATAATAGGGGCTGACAATCAGCCAGCATCTGTGTGCATTCATCGGTGTGTATTCCTTTCCCTCAAGACTCTTCTAGGACAAAGTAAAACCTACAGCTCCTAGGTCAGAAGATGGAGAGCTCATATTCATATACAGACAACACAGAATCTGAGTTGCACATGTAACCTTTCAGAACTTGCTATTCTCTTCTAGGATGTGTTATTGAGTTGTTTGTTCATTTCTGGCCCAGAAAACTTGTCTAGTTAGGCACAAATGAAAATTTCATAAATATAGCATATACCGTGTAGCTTTATACAGACAGATTACAGTATATTTAATTTCAAAGCTTTTAAGACTGCCGGCTATTCATTAGCAAATACACATTGGTACGCGTCCCAGCTTGAAATGCTTAAAACTCCCTGCTGGGTCCTGGATTTTTTGCCTACCATCAGCATAGAAGTACCATTTGTCTTTTTCTGCAGTGCATTCTCCTATAATCAATTTACGAGTGAAATACTGTATGTACATATCCAAATTACTTCTTCCTCAAGATTGGTCTTCAGATTTCACCATATGATTGCCAAAACTGTTCTGCTCACTATCGTTTTCTACTTGCTAATTAATTAGAGAAAGTCACAAGAAATACCAGCTAAGTTTTTTTGGGGGGCTTAATGAATGAGTCTATTAATTTAAGAAGATTTAGCAATTATGCATTCTCTAATATTGATTTCCACTAAATCCTATCTGGAAATTAAGGAGATTGATAACAAAACCTTTTATTCAGTTCTACTACAATAGATCTAATGAATAAATTGGCTGCATGCACATCCTTAGAACTAGATTCATTTAGTAACAAATGGTGAAACACAAAGGAGCGCATTATAATTGAAATTAAGGAGGGGAGGATAAGCAGGTATAGGCTGAACTCGGGACTATGCTAATCAAGCACAATGCAGAACTAAGTTTTATGTTGTATAGGTTGGTTTTTTATAGCATTCATAGCATTTCCTTTTGAATTTTTTTCTCACATTTGTGTAGCCAATTCCTGTTTGTTGGGTTCCTAAGCCTGTTGTTTCAGGATAAAAGGAATCATATGTGCACAGCAGCACACCGTTGGATAAGTCCTGTTTGGTTAAAAGGACCACAAAATTAATTTTGGGAAAAGACTTCAGTTGCTGACAACACTTTTTCTGTTCCAGATTGTTGATTCCATTTCCAGAGGCTGAAAAGAGGGGAACAATTCCCAAATAACATAGAATATCCATCAGAGTTCTAAGAGAAGGAGGAAGTGGAGAGTATATGAAAAAAGATCTGTAAATAGAAATGTTCAGATGGACATCTTCCTTCATTTTCCTGAATAAAAGTCGTAGCTTGTGGAAGACTCATATATGTAATTATTTAACTTCAAGTGTGACAATCCAGTCAATTTAGGCTTTTAGGGAGTAGTCAGCACTGAGCATCTCTCATAGTCCAATAGTAAATAATTTTTTTTTTTACCTCTCTCTAAACTATATTTCACCACATATGTTGGAGAAATCTTTGAGGAAGGAGAAAAAGCACTGAATCTTTTTAACATTTTCTCTCCTCAGGTACAGAAAAGAGTTTAGTTCTCTTTAGAGTTCTTTCTGAGTTTTCTGTCAACAGCATCTTTTCCTCTGTATTTATTTCCTTTTGACACTCAGGTCTTAAATGCATGTTACGTCCTGACTGTAGTCAGGAGTGCATTTAAATATCTAGGATAATAGATACTAAGGATCTGATTTAAAAATCCGTATAATCTAATCCATTTAAGACTCCTGCTGACATTAAAGATCATCTAGACCATTTACTCTGCAATGAGCAGGAATACCTACCGCTAGATCAGGTTACTCAGAGCCTGGTCCAGCATGACCTTAATGTCTCCAGGGATGGGGCTTCCACCACATCTCTGGGCAAGCTGTTCCAGTGTTTCACCACTCATATAGAAAAAACCTTTTTCCTTATATCCAATTTAAATCTCCTCTTTTTTTGCTTTGAAACCATTTCTCCTGCTCCTATCACCACAGATCCTGCTGAAGAGTCTGTCTCCTTCTTTCTTATAGAACCGCCTTTAGATACTGGAAAGCCACTATCAGGTCTCCCTTGGTGCCTCCAGGCTGAACAGCCCCAGTTCTTTCTGCCTGTCCTTGTAGGGGAGGTGTTCCATCCCTTGGATCATTTTTGTTGCCCTCCTCTGGACATGCTCCAACAGATTCATGTCTCTCCTCTACAGAGAATTGCACATCTGGATGCAGTATTCCAGGTGAGGCCTCACCAGCTCAGAGTAGAGGGACAGGGTCACCTCCCTCGACCTGCTGGCCAAGCTTCTTTTGATGCTGCCCAGGATACAGTTGACTTTCTGGGCCATGAGGGCATACTGCTGGCTCACATCCAGCTTGCCATTCACCAGTACCCCCATGTCTTTTTCAGCAGGGCTGTGCTTTATTCTTTTTGTCCCCAGCTTGTATTGATAGTGGGGATTACTGAGACCCAGGTGCAAGACCTTACACTTGGCTTTGTTGAACCTCTTGAGCTTGTCTAGGTCTCTCTGGATGGCATCCTGTCTCTCAGGCACATCAACCACACCACACTGCTTGGTGTCATCCTCAAATTTGCTAAGGATGCACTTGATCCCAATGTCAATGTCATTGATGAAGATATTAAAGAGGCTCAGTCCCAGTAGTGATTGCTGAGGAACACCACTTGCTATTGATCTCCATCCGGACGTTGAGCCATTAACCACTGCTCTCTGGGTATGATCCTGCAACCAGTTCCCCATCTATTGGACAGCTTACCCATCACATCCATATCTTTCCAATTTGGAGAGAAGGATGTTGTGGGGAGCCATGTCTAAGATCTTTTTGAAGTCCACATAGTTGACATCAGTGGCTTTGTTTTAATAAACTTTTTGAGCAAGCAATGTGATTATTCAAATTAGGTTTTTAAATGTGCTGTATAATGCATCCTAATTTGCTTCACTTTGTTACAATTCATCGCTTTATGCCTCTGGTAAATATATATATATATAAGTGAGTTTCAAGTCTTTTAATCTTCCATCCACAGAAACGAAACATTGTCAATGTGAGAATCAGATGTCCAACACCAGAAGTGCACAACAGTGAAGTACTGATTACCAAATAATTCATTTCCCATATTTTTTTTAGTTATTGCGTTACTATCAATAGAACATGTCATAATAAACTGCCTTGGCAGTAATTCAGTTAACAATAGTATTAAGGATTCCAACAATACTAAATGCATTAGAAACATGCTACAACACTACATTATGTCTTGACAGACTATATGCAAGAGCCACTAAATGTTAGTGATTTGATCCTCAAGAGCCACCTTGTAAAGTAAGGAAATATTGCCATTGTAAAGATAACAGAGAGAAAGCAAGTCATTTTCTGGAACAGAGAGGATATCTGTGGTAGAGAAAAGATGAGAACTCGGAGAATTTTAGAAGCTGTTCCTAGTCTTTTAACATATTGCCGTGTAGCTATGTCTCTCATCATTTGATAGGCTTTAATTCTTCGAGCTTCAGAAGAAAGCTATCACAATCACATGTGCAGAGCTGCATCTCATATAACTCACTTCTCAATAAAAGTAGTGTAATTTGCCAACAAGCAAAGAGATAACCTACATCCTTAAATAGAATCTGAATTATATACATTAGCCTGAAAGCTTAGAGCAGCAGATGATGTATGAGGTGTGGAGCCTATAAAGACAAGCTCTTTCCTAGTAGTCACTCTTCTTGCCCCTTTTTTTCTATCTTTGCTGCTTTCTGCTCCATTGCTGTGGAAGTAGAAGCACAGACAAAGATTTAAGATGAGGGGCGTGGGGAAAGAGACAGGGCAAGGAGGGAAAGAAAGCAGCTAAACATGGGTGAGAAGGAGAGCAGGAAAGATGTAGCACTGGGGTCCCTGTGCTAGGGCATGGAGAAGATGGAGAGCTCATAAAATCAAGCACTGAAGCACAGTGTCACACACACAGAAGTTATCCTAAATTTTCCTTCATATCTACAGCTATCTCAGGCTATGTAGTACGTCCAGCCTGCAGCCCACAGGCCACATGCGGCCCAGCACAGCTGACAATGCTGCCCAGCCTCTGCCCCACACCATCTGCCTCCTCTGACACTGCTGCTCTGCTCACAGGGCAGCCCGGCCAGGCCCCAGGAGCTCACCCATCGCTCAGCAACAGCCAAACATCTGTGCACTATTAACACTGGGCTGAAAGCAGAGCACAGGGAGGGCTCAGAGCAGAGCTAAATCAAGTTATAGAAAATAATTGTATGCATTTTGATTAATTAGTTAAACACCGTCCTGTGAACAGCAAAAAATATGCAGCCCTGCTTTCCTGTTGATAAAGAATTTTGAGAACGTGTTTCAAGGTTGCCAAAACAACCAACATTATTTGGTATATTTGCGAGACCTTTTTCAGTTGATATAAATACATTACCTGGGAATTTTCAAATGGAATGTATAGAGTTGCAATCAGATATTCAACTCAAAAATCTGACCATGTCTATTTACTTTTGTAAGCCCTCTCTTACCAGAGAGAAACATTCCTCACTTCACAATCACACCTTATTCATGTCACTGCTTTTTGGCAGCATGTACATTTGTGAACAATTATTGTCAAGGATGAAGTACAGGAGAAGTAAAATTTCATCAAAAATCTCTAACACCTTAAAAACTCACTAAGAATTGCAGCCACTGCCATCAAACCAGCATGAGGTATCAGTTTCACAAAAACAAGGTCAAATATCCCACTAGTTTTACGGTTTTGTTGCTCTCATTTTTTGTTTCAACAACAATAAAAAAATTAAAGATTAAAATAAGTTCTGTTACTTAAATGCACAAAATATGTATTTTATGAGGGCTGCTCTGAAACTAATGCCTCCTATTTTATTATGTTGGCCCACAGCGTCAGAAACGTCAGATGTTGGTGGTATGGCAGTAGAGGTTGAACCTTTCCACCAATATTCCATTTGGTTGCTGTGTGACAGGTGGCAGACAAAATGGCAGCTGACATGGAATTGAGTATGAAACAAAGATGAGTAATCAAACTCTTCCATGCAGAAAAAATGGCACCCACTGATATTCACTGATGCTTGCTGAATGTTTATGGAGACCAAACAGTTGATGTAAGCACAGTGAGGTGATGGGTGGTGCGTTTCAGCAGTGGTGGCAGTGACAGTGGGTCACCTCCACTGGTGCAAATTTAGATGAGCATGGCATGCAGGATCTTGCTCATTGCTGGCAAAAATGCATAGCTTATGGTGGTGACTATGTTAAAAATTAGCATTTAGTAACTGAGAATTTGCTTTATCAAACAGTGTTATTATGTTCTTTATATTTGTTGTAGTTTCCACAGAAGTAAATAGGAGGCATTACTTACAGAGCAACCTTTGTGTATGTAGCCCAAGACGATTCCGGTTCACTCACTTTGTCCCAGGCAAGCCAAAAGACTGGACATCCATGGGGTACAGCCATGAGGGGAGACTCTCACAAATGGCCGCAGTTATTTTAGAAGGTTTCTCTGATACATTTACCCAATATGTATAACCACTGCTGCTCAATCCAATTTTCTACAGATAAGGCATGAATATACAGTAATTCTGGGGACAGTTATTTCAGTGTGATGAAGTTAGAATAGTAAAGCTGAATGTGAGAGAAAACCGCCAAACTTGCATCTCTGATACACCTGAAAGTAGTAATCTTAGGCAGCAATTCAAATGTTCTGCTAAATAGCTTAGCAGCTAACTGCTTGGATAATCTCTGCTTCCTTTGCTTTTCATGTACCTGATGTGATATAAAATGCATACGCAGTTCCTGGAGCAGGGAATTAATCTGGCACACCTTCAGTGCCAGGGATGCAAGCTGCAAAGTTAGAGTCTCTATTTTTCAGACTCCATAAATTCTGTATTGCTTTCTGTGCAGAACTTGGTTTCCAAGGGAAGAAGGAAAGGTGGAGACTGGTTTCACTACATATCACAAAGTAACCTTGTGGCCAAGGTGCTCTGCTCCTCACACTGAGAATCCATATTCCTTTCTTTTTTGCTTACAGTTTTTCTTTCCAGGGCAAACATAATCCAGTTCATGGTCCATTAGCTGTATCTGGCCCATGGCACTCTTGTGCCGTCTTTTCTTGCTCAGATTAGCGGATTCTTCCCATGTGGGTGGATAGCTCATCTCCTATGGTGAAGAGGCTCTGTGCTCCCTCAGTGACCTCCTGCCATGTCATATGCATGTAAGAGGAAATAGGGACCAGCAGACTCTGTTTTCATGAGTACCAATATAAAACCCTTCTCCATTGGCCTCTAGGCTGAGTACAAAAGCTCTTCTTCCACAGACATGCTTCAGATGTGCACTCCCTGTTGTGAATTATGCTAGGAGGAGATGTTCAGGAAAATGTGTGCAAAATGGGAGAATGAGCTTCTACTGAAGCGCTTTGGCTCTGCATGCAGACAGTGGTGAGACCTGACATCACTGAAATGTGAGTTTCCCTGAAGGACGTGATACAACACTTCACTGCCAATGCAGCAGTGAGTCCTGCCTTGGTAAGTCACAGATAACTAAAACAGATTACAGCTGTGGAAAAGACAATTCATTTAGGAATTGAGGAGCTCTGGTTTATCATGCATAATCTAACAGTTGATAAATAAGTAATAATAATTAAGGTCTGATCAAAGGAAGGAATTTTTAGCTTTGTTTCTTAGAAGAGCCTACACAGAAGTCAGATGCTCTACACAGCCAAATGAGCATAAGGTCAGTTACAGATGTAGTACTGTAACAGGTTTTAATAAAGAACATTAATCATCTTACACACAGACACTTCTCTCAGGATGCCTAGTCTCAGACCTGTTCTCCAAAGCACTTATTAAAATAATAATAATAATAAAAAGACAGAATAGTCTGTTGCATTTATTAATTTCAATAGGATTTCAAAATCTCATAGAAAATTATTACAAAAGCAATTTGATGTTAATCCCTTGACAATAACTTTGCAAATACCAAGGCAAAAGTGACGAGAATGTCTAGTTGATAACATCCTGTTTTGGGAGTAATACTGGACTGGAAGACAGCACTGAGTGATGCTGTGCAGGACTTCTTTGTCTCAGAGCTGTGTGACTGCTCAGAAATGTGTTTGACTGTATTGGATTGGCAAACAAAGCAGTGAAGAGAGCTAGTATTTCATTTTTACCTTTCTTTGTACAAACAGGGTAGAAGGGAAAAATATCTTTTGGAAGTAATAGCGTGGATCTAAACATCAACTGAGATCACCTCATGTTAATTTTTTGTGAGTTCTTTGCTGAAGGAAGAATGGTGTCTTTTATCGGTTTGTATTCAAAGACTATTTCTTCTTAAATTATACTAGAGATCCAGAAACATTCTGTGATCCTTCCTCCCCTGGAACTTCCAGAAACCTTTGGCTGAAGCAGTCTCTCAGAAAATGTACATTTCGATCAAGTTAGGTGAGGGAAGACATCATAACTGTGACTCTCACTTGACACCTGACTCATATAACTTTCTTAAGTATGTGAGTCACTGAAGTGTTGCATAGGAAGGGAAGAAACCACAGGAAAAAATCCTCCTCCAACTCATTTGTGTGGATTATACTGCAGTGGGCATATGATTCAGTCTATGCAAGTAGGATTGAATCTCTCTGGAGAATGGGCAGAAGAATTCATTGGGTTTTTAATCCTCAATGAGCTTAGCTATGAACCAAGCTGCACAGGAACAGTCTGCTTCTAATTATGTTCCTTCTAGACACACTTCCTATGCTATTGGTGTTTCACCCCAGCTCTGTGAGTTGCATGAAGTATTTGAATATCCCAGAGAGCATATTCAACTTATACGTGATTGATTAGAAAAAAGGTTTCTAATACTGCTAATGCACAGTCTTGGGCAAGCTGCCTCTGCAGCTAGCCTTCATTTTAGCTATTAGCAGAATAAGATAATAATACGTAATTAACTATCTCACAAGCATATGATATGGCTTACATGGTTTACATTTCTAAGACACATTTTGAAAATAAAAATGCTATATGCAGTCAGTATTGTGCAGCATGGAAAAATGTTTGACTATTTAATTCAGAAGGAATGCATGTAACAGGATGAAGCCATGAGTCTTGGCCAGTCTGCAAGAACCCCTTTGCCATCTTCCATTTGATATGCAAACACTGGATTAAGTTTCCTTTACTTTGGCCAAGACAACACTCTTAGGAATTATACCGTCTCTCTCACAGCTGTAAAATGTTCTTCTTCTCACAGAAGAACATCAGGTGGATTTTGGTAGTAGGATGCCAATACCTGGAAATATTTTAGGTGTACTCTGGGAGTAAGAGCCTGTTTGGTTTTGTTAACTGCAGAAAACCAAGAAAGTAAAATGATATATGATACAGACTGGCAGGTAAAACCCTTGAGATGGTCATGGAGATCTTCATTTTGCCATCCACAATAGTAAAAGAAACCTAAACCATAAGGTGCTCCAGTATTTTTTTCCTGGCCAATAAGCAAAAAGTTGAACTCCTGATACATGCCATTAATCACACACTAGTACTGGTGACATAAAAAAAAAAAAAAAAAAAAAAGAAAAAAAGAAGGGAAGAGACTTTAGAAACACACCATATAGGGACTTAGCCAGCTTATAGCCCCAGCCTGCTTTTTTCCCCTTTTCTTTCTCTTTGTTTTTTGGGTTTGTTCTTTTTTCTGCTTTCTTCCTGATTTATGCTCTGGCTTAACAATATCAAATTTTAGCTGTGCATGAATCCTTAATACTGCCAAATGTTCTGAATGTGCATTCCTTCATACTCACTGGCCCGCAAGCTCTCTATTCTAATAGTGAAAGAAGCTGTGCAACATAGGATGAATTCAGATAGCAACCTGTCAGCAGCCCTCTATTATGCGTTGACATAGTCTATCAGAGTTTACACAAGCTTTAGAACATGGGATAGGATAAAAAGCAGAGAAAGAACAAAGAAAGGCCTGAAGGTGATAATAAAAAATGAATGCATGATCCTATGTCTCTCTTGTTTTTAGCTGATAAAAGTATACATGACTTAATTAAAACAAAATCCTATTATTTAGCTTTTGGAGTCTTAACTTGCCATTGTTTGAATAAAATGCACCATTAATATTAAATAGTAGATGACCTCATCTCTCTACAGCAAGAGCAATTTCATTTATTCCGAACTCTTTTGATCCTGTTTATTCGTTTTTTTATTTCATGTTTTCACTGTTGACATTATTCATAAGATCTGATGGAGAGCTGGGATTCACCCTGAGTTGTGGTGTGTGATGTCCACTTGGAGTGAATTCAAGCAATCCAAGCAATCCAGGGAAAATTCTAGCTTCCCTTGTGATCACCACCTGCCAAGAATCCAAACCCAGCTGTGATAGATCATCACAGTCTGGCAGATCTCCATCACAGGAAAAGTATGATTTTTCTCACATTTATTTAACTGATTAAAGAATCTGGCAATGCAAGGAAACTGATATTCTTCTTGAAACACAGAAGATCTAGTATGACTGCAGCGCTTCAGACTAAAAACATTGCGGGCACTGCATTTCAAATTGCCATTTGAAAAATCAGATTGGGTCAGTCAATTGAAAAGTCACTTGGTTTGAAACATAGGGATGAAAAGCTGGATTTTCACTAGATTTTGGGAAAGCTTTCCAACAGATAGAATTCAAATACCATGTGTAGCACCACTCTCAACCTTGATTCAGCAGACTTTTAGGTACTTATTTAACTTAATGTCTGCACTTAAGTGAAAGTGCTTTGCTGGACCAGAGCCCTAGTGAGCATAAACAAACTCCTGGAAAGTACCCGAAGGAATCGATCCTGTCTGACACTAAAGCAGATTTTAAATCATGACCTACTTTTTAAATATTTATTTATTTATTTATTTATTTCTGCCCACAGATTGCACATTTGCGCAGTCATTCATTTCCTGGCTGGAGTAACTACAGATCAGAGGGTTAAAAGATTCAGTGGTTTAATGTTCTAGCTTCATTTCTACTGGCTTATTACAGCAACAGTGGACATTGAAAGTGATAGGCTCAATCTGATCTCTGATGAATGATTACCCATGTAATTATATTTCCTGCAAGCTTGGCACAGTTGGGAGGCAAAAGATAATAAGAGCTAGAAAAGTGGGGTTACTGTTGGTCATAGCTAATGTGTTCACACAGCATTTGCATACCTTTTCTTTCTCAGGATTGCTAGATATTTCTTAGCTATATAAGCCACATTTTATTTCTCGTAGACATGTTCAGGCATTAACATATAAAAACGTCCTTCAGCCATAGCTTTAGTGTGAGTGTTTATATCACACCTATTGTGGCTAAGATAAACTTGTCAGATACCACAGGGTCTTTTTATTGACATTCACTTTAATTGTTATGCTTTGAAATCTGAAAAAAATTAAGCCAATCACCTCAATTATCTAGAGCTTTTGTCTGAAAATATATTCCTCATGCTTTCTCCACCTACTGATCCAGTGATAAAAGGGTGAGCATATTGAATTCACTTGGAATCTTATCAAATAATACTTCCTTTAAATGCAATGACCTCCTATTTCAATATTGCATATGTATGGCTGACTTCTAGATACTTTGAAAGACTGCAATTAGGAAAGCAAATGTTTAACTATTATCTGTGTAGTTGGCTTTTTCTTACACCTTTCACACAGTGAAGTGGAAAGGGTTAGCCAAAATCTTTTATCTAGACGTAACATAATCACTGTCTTACAGAGACAATCCTCCATGTGGACATTACCACCTCTTGAGATGTAGCTAATTAGCTTCTTAGAAGTGGCTATTATAGTCTACTGGATAAGTACAAAGCAGCTCCTGAAACTACATAATAAATTCCTGGTAGACTCTTATTTGTTGCAGTAAATGATATATATTTCTTCTTTGCTTAAAATTCTGTGCCATGTTTACACCAGAAGCTTGAACATTTTCTTTTCTCTTGACAATATGATAACTCACTTTAAATTCTTTATTTAAAATAAATAAGATTATTGTAGGAGTCAGATAACTTGTAGCTTTATATCTCTGCAGCTAGAATTTCATCATCATTTTAGTCTTGCATAAATGAGCTGCCTCACACATAGGTGAGCTGGCTCTCCCCTCTAATTTGAGTTACAGGTTCCTGCTCCCCTTTCCCATCCACACAGCATTCTGGACTTGATCAGCTAATCTAACTGAAAAATAGCCAGAAGGGTGGGAGGACGCTGTGAGACACAAAAAGGGTAATTCTTTTCTTAAGAATTACTTTCCAGCAGAAGTGCATGAGTGAGACAGAACAGAGTAGAACTGCTGGTCTTACTCACACAGGATGATAAAGGACAAGTGAGTAATCAGAAGTAGCCAGCTTGGGTTTACGAAAAGGAGGTCCTGCCTGACTAATCTGATATCCTTCTACAAAAAGATGACCTTTTTACTAGATGAGGGAAAGGCTGTGGATGTTTTTTTTCCACACAAAATTCTCCTGGAGAAATTGGCTGCTCATGGCTTGGACAGGTGTACAATTTTCTGGATGAAGAATTGGCTGAATAGCATGGCTCAAAGAGCGATAGTGAATGGAATTCAATTTAGTTGGTAGCTGATCACCAGAGGCCTTCCTCAGGGCTCGGTACTTAGGCCTGTTTTGTTTAAACTTTTTATCAGCTATCTGGATGAGAGGATTGAGTATGCCCTCAATAAGTTTGCAGATGATACTGAGTTAGGTAGCAGTGTTGATCTGCTTGGGGGTAAAAAATCTCGGCAGAAGAATCCAGATGGGCTGGATGAATGGGCCATGTCCAATCACAAGACATTCAGCAAGGCCAAATGCTGGGGCCTGCACTTGAGTCATAACAACCCAGCACAGTTCTAGGACTGGGGAAGAGTGAATGGAAAGTTACCAAGCAGAAAAGGAACTGGGGTTTCTGGTTGTGAGCTAGCTGAACAAGAGCCAGCAGTATGCCCAGATGGCCGAGAAAGCCAATGGTATTCTGGCCTGCATCAGAAGTAATATGACCAACAGGACTAGGGAAGTGATTTTCCATTTGTATGTGATGCTGGTAAGACTGCACCTTGAGTATTGTGTACAGTTTGGGGCCCCTTACTACAAGAAAGATAATGTTACTCAAGTATGTGCAGAGCAGAGTAACAAATCTAGTGTAGGGACAAGAAAACAAGAGTTATGAGGAGCAACTGAGGGAACTGGGATTGTTTAGTCTAGAGAAGAGACTGAAGGGAGACCTCATAGCTCTCTTACAACTACCTGAAATGAGATTGCAACAAGAAGGATGTTGGCCTCTTTTCTCAAGTGACTAGTAATAATACTACACAAGGCAATGGCTTTAAGATACACCATGGCAGGCTCAGATTAGACAAATTCATGGAAAGAATGGTTAGACATTGAAACACACTACCCAACGAAGTGATATTGTCACCATCCATTGAGGCATTTAAGATACACATGGAGGCAATGCAGTGGTTTAGTGGTGGACTTGATAGTATTAGGTGATGGTTGGATTTGATTATATTAAGAGTCTTTTCCAACTGTAATGATTTTATGATGGATTCTAAATGAATCTATGAATCCAAATGGAATCATAGAATCATTACAGTTGGAAAAGACCTCTCAGATCATCTACTCCAACTATCAACCCATCACCCTTCCTCACTAAACCATGTCCCTCAGTGCCACACCTACATACTTCTTGAAAACCTCTCAGGCCAATGACTCCACCACTTCTCTGAGCAGCCTGTTCCAGTACCTCACCACTCTTCCCAACAAGAAATTTTTCCTGATATCCAACATGAACCCTGCATTGGTGCAACTTGAGGCAATTAACTTTGTTCTGTCTTTAGTTACCCGGGAGAAGAGGCCAACTCCTACCTTGTTACAACCTCCTTTCAGGTGGTTGTAAAGAGTGATAAGGTCTCCCCTGAGTCTCCTCCAGACTAAACAATCTAATTTCCCTCAGCTGCTCCTCATGGGACTTGTGTTCAAGATCCTTCACAGCCTTGTTGCCCTTCTGGCATAAGTCATTTAGGTTGACTTGAGGTGATTCTGAAACTGCTATCGTAACTACTGAAAAGAATCCCTTTTTATATCTTGTGATTTTCTTAGATCCCAGTTCAGAACAATACCTAAACAAGTACCTATCTTTAAGTTTCACACTGAAGTTCATTGGTAAAGCAAGTTCATAGTATCTGTTTGAATTTCTGATGTGCTTGATCAGAGTCAGGGGAGCTATTCTTCTTTGTAACAGTTTCACTGAAAATTATTTTGCCATTTTAAAGAAAATATTCATTGTTGCTAGGAAATATTGTTTGTGACCTTTTTATTAAGCAGCTACAGCACCTCAGGGAAGAAAATGGAAGCATAATCTTGGCAAGGAGTGAAACTCCAGGTCTTATTTGTGTTTTTATTAGCCCCAGAAGAATTGGATGTGATTTAACTGAGTTATACAATACATAAAGCACTTTGTATACGGGCCGTGGAGTACATTAAATGATAAAATTGGTTTCTTCTGCTGTTCTATTAGTGATGGTACCAGTGGATATACTAACTGAGACTTATATGTCTTGATGCACAAGGATGAAAAAGGCACAATAAGGAGGATGGAGGTCTCAGAAGTGCTTTCCTAGCATTATGTAAACTAAGTTGAAATTGTGATTTCTTCTTCATCCTCTATGAGAGTACATGTGAGAGCTTATCGCATTGTTGCAAGATACGCAGCTTCCCAAGAGATATTCTTGAGAGATCTTCAGAATCAGCATTTTATAAAATGTCTCACCCTTCTGTATGAGATAGATGAAGATCACAGAGGTGATCACTGTGGGAGGTGAAAAAACAAGACAGAGTCATGCTTGATTTACTGCAAATATTGAATGACATATAGTGCAGGACTATTATCCAGCCAGTAGATGAAACAAGACACAGTGCTTCATCCATTTTTCTTTCATACAGATTTTCTAAAGCAACTCCCTGAAACTGACTGAGCAAGCAGTAGCATGGCAGAAATGGAAACCCTGTGTTTCAGGCATGGCACTGCTTAGATTGCTTGTCTAACCTTAACAGTAACCACTTGTATGTGTTTGCTGCAGGGAGGCCCTTCCTACATACAATCACACTGATTTTCTCTCGTGTCATGCAATGTGTAAATCCCCAAAAGCTGTTCTCCTCCGTTCCTCTTTTTCAAAACTCAGATATTTATGTCACTGTTAGTGCTCTTCTCTCTTCTTAAATCCTCTGCTTCTGTCTTGATCTTCATTAAGATGCTCTTCTCTTTTCCTTGATTTTTCACTAAGAAACTAGTCTCAGTTCTTATCCAATCATTATCTTATCCTAATAGCAGATATTATCTTAGTACACAGACACTAAACTTTGCCATATCTCTCTTCTACAAAATAACTGCTCTCTCAGACCTACAAACACAAGTGCTCCTTAACCTAGTTCTGTCAGAATGATTTGATTTATAAAACCCTATCAGAGAAGTGTTTTAGTAGGTTTTTAAAATCAAATTCTTCTGACAGAATCAGGCTGGGGACAGCTACGTGTGTAGTTATATGAGCAAATCTGAGGGGGTTGGTAGCCTTCAGGGACACAAAAGAGAGAAGAGTGTGGTTGGTAATAAGCCATCTGTATTATCTCCATACTTATATTTTCTACACAACTATTGAAAGTCTTAGCAACAGCTGGACGCACTGGCTATTCTGTTTCTCCTATATTTTTCTCCTTTGTCCAAAATGCTTGCCATTGCTGATGCACTTGCAACATACAACCTCAAAGCTCTCACTCTATTACAATCTGTCAATAGCTGCATTCTCATCTCCTTTAGTTATTTTCTTTATTCCTTCACTATTTTTATCCCGTTGCTGATTTCATGATTTTTTTCAGGATGTCCAGTTCTTTTCTTCAAAAAATCCCATCTTCACTTGCATCTCTCCATTTGCATGAGTTTCTCTTCCTATCTTATCTTCTTCCTTTAGGTCTGTTTTAATTAACCTGTGAGCTCTTTAGGTCAACGGACATGATCAGAGTGTGTAAAATGCTGTTAGATGAACTGTCAAATGATAACAATAGCAATACTCAATAGCGTTCAGGAGTTTGAGCAAAGGTCAATATTCAATATTTAAGCCAAAGCAAATGATTGGGGGAAAAAAAGAATAAAGGAAGAAAACCTGCTATATTGATCAATTTGGAATATACAGAACAGCCAGTATTCATGGACATATGGAAAGGGCAAAGTCTTGAAACCAAGGCAACGTATATGCCTGATCGTTCAATAAAAAAAAAGTATGTGCAGTTTGAGAAATTCCTAAATTTTTGCAATTGCTCTGCATCATACACAAGAGAAAATTTCAACTTCTCTTATTGACTGAGAAGTGCTATATTTACAGAAAAAAGTGAGTCCTATGGCTGAAAATTGGTTTCAGAAGATGAACAGATGCCTAGTCAGAAACCAGTCAAGATTTTTCTGATAGCAAAAAGGTCCAATTCTTCCCTGAGCAAATTCATTTCTGGCAATGTTTAACTTGTGGAGGAACAAACTAAGGTAAAGTGTACTGCAGGATATTTGTCTCAATACGCAAACTATTTAGTAACCTAGAAAGTACCTTTCAAAAAAACAAACAAACAAACAAACAAAAACCACGGAGCAGGAAAAGAGCACTGAGAGGGAGGGAAAGAGAGAAAGACACTGAAATGCAGAGAATTGTAAATGAAGTACTTTTTATGTCTGCATCTGCAAACATGCTGTACAGAAAATAGGTGAAGCATTAAATATTTATTGATATGATGCTTTAAAAAAAGTAGAAAAAATCTTTTCTCTTTGGAAACTAGAAACATTACTGAGAGAAAATAAGTACAATAAAATAATTTGATGTTGTCAGAGTGAAGATTACTCTGATCTTGTTCAAGGTTTTACCGATACTTAAATTTGTATAAATCAAAGAGTGTCAGTCTGTCATTTTTATTCCCTCTGATTCACATCTGAGCCCTATTTCTTCAGTCCTCCACCCTGCCTATGTATTGGTTCACAGTCATGTGTCAACTATCTCCCCACATGAATAGCCACAGCTTTGGAGGTGGCCCTTATTCAATACCCATCACTGCAGGTTGAAGTGATAGTTCTTCTGTTTCATAGAGTAGTACAGAGTAACTGATTCCTTCACGTTTCTTCATCTCTCACTCCTTGCTTCTAATCTCCTACTGAGAAGTTCTTGAAAACTTAAGACATGAGGTTCCTCCTATTTTATTTTATTTTTTCCCAGAGTGGGTGGACAGAGAAAAACATCAAAGAACATGAAGAGATTTGAAAGAAAACAGCACAAAGTTTAGCAGTAAAGCTCAGAAAACTGTTGAAAAATCAGCATTGGAAGAGGATTTAGACTACAAGGACAAAAGAATGAGCATTCACTTGGAAAATCAAAATGCATTAGACATTTCATTGCAGAAGAGGGAAGGTTGTGGAACCTGGTTAATGGAAAGAGCTGTTGTGGTCAATACCTTAGTGACACAAATAATAGATTGAAGGATTTTACTGAGCAAAAAGGAGTTTTGCAGAAAGGACTGTACTGAAAGATTATTTTAAAAGGAAGTGCTAGTCAAATTCAAGGAAATCAGTATCTCTTCAAGGTTAGCAGGGAAATTGCCTGGAAATAAATTTATCAGCCAAGTAGAAATTTGTTCTTTAATTCAGGGCTACAGCTGATTAAGAATGGAATTACAATCTTAAGAAATAGAATGTTATTGGCAAAAATTGTAAATATATCTTTCCTTTTTTTATGTAATACTTTTTTCTAATACTCGCTTCTTCAATATAACAACAACACTAATAATAATAATAAAGTTGCATTTATAATGTTACATTCTCCTTGTTATTTTCCCTGTTGTCGATCTGCAGAGAGATCACACATAAACCGTTTGGCAGGCCTGCTGGTTTAGTGATGATCGAGGTTCTGATTATACAGCAAACACATTCCTGAACAGCAGGAGAGGGGAGCTCTCCACTGAAGAGAGTGAGGGAGATTTAGATGGTAGCTACTCACAGTCATCAAATGAGGAACACACTGCAGCAGTGTCACAAACAGAAATAATACTCTTTCTGGGGAGGGGGGGAGGGGGGGGGTATCTGGTCAAGACACTGCTGAACACGAAAACTATGATGAGAAAAGGTGAAGAGAGGCATCAGAATTAGAAACATGACTTAATACTGGTTCAGGTGGAAGAGAAAAATAATGCCGTAAATCCAAGTATAAATAATCATGAAAATAAGTATATATATTTAACCACTAGTATACCTAACACAATGGAGATCATGAGTTATAGCTTCAAAAAGACAGAGGAATGATGTAGGTGTCCGGTTATCATTAAGACGCAGAAGTCCAACCTCAATATCTGCCATTTAAGTAAGTCCTGCAATTTAAGTGATATATGCACACTTTACAGCACTGAAATACCTAAGATACCCAAAGATTCACTTTTTCTCCTATCCAGAAGCATTAATGTTTCTGATAAGGCTAAACAACTTAGTACCAAGTCAAATTCCATGAACCTGACAGGACCCACAAACATATTTTTGGATTTGTGCTTAAGTATTTTAGTTTCATTCAGTCAAATATGCTAATAAACACGAAAAGAGGTCAAAAAATAGTTTTTTTAAAAAAGAGCCCGCTCATCTCCCTATTAGAGATACACCTTTCAGTGGAGTATACTGCCTGTCCTGACTTTGGTAACTCCCACCTAGGCCTGTGTGAAAGACAAAACAGTTTTTCTCTTTTTTCTCAAAGCTTGCTTCATGAGGCCCTTCTGGTGATGAGACTCTAACTGACAACTGCAAATCATCTAGGGGCGAGTGGTAGGTGTCTCCGCGCCACAGTACCTCTGCTCATGATTGTAAAGATAAGCAGAAGGGGGACAAGCAGTCTTTTTCGGGGGTGCGGCTTGAAGGAGCTGACCACTGCAAAAGGCAATAATGCTTGTGCATCGCAACAAAGGCACCACTCCCAGCTGGCTTATCTGTTGGGCTAGGTGTGTCATGCTAACAGAGAGAAAAGAGGAAAAAAAAAACCAGAGAAATGGGAGATAAAAAGGCCCTCACTAAACTAAGGATTTTGGAGAAGAACTCCCAAAGAAACCTTCAACAAAGAATTCCCTGAGGGGAAAACCTCTTTGGAAGAACCTCCCCCCCCCACCATGGGGCCTGCTTGCTGTGAAGTTTCCTGGCTTCCTCCCATCCCCACGGTGACCAGATGAGTTCCTGAGAACAATGGACCTGCTACGAACCTCTCTGGACCCACGGCGGTGACTATCTCTCTCTTGCTTTCTATGAAGACTCCTTGCTTTTTATTTCCTATCTCTTTTCTATCGCCCATCTTCCCTTCCCCATATCCCTAAGCAACTAGGATTTGTAATAAACTGGTTGGGCTAACATTTGACCCGTTGTGTCTTAATCTCGCCATTGGGCATACATATATCAAAAAGAACCTCTTCTCCCTCCTATAAATTGGAGCGGGACAGCCTGAACCACAGTCTCCTGTCATGGAAGAGTGGGCATTCTCCTCCAGCTCATATGGACAAGCTGTGGCACCAGAATCACCCAACACATGTTTGACAACAAACATCCAGCTATCTATTCCCTTTTAGTTCTCATCTCTTCCTACTAGTGATCTGTACAAATCCCAAGTACCAGTCTATGTTCACTGTGGTACAGTGAGAGGTTATCTCTTGCCTTCTTTACATTTGAAATATCAGCCTGTAGGATTGTGAGATGTTTCATCTCATCATAAAGTCTATCTAGTTTGTTCAACATTAAATTTCATCTACATAAATCTATGTGAATTCTTCTATATCATCTTTTTGTCTTTCATATGTTTGGAAATGTTTTCTACATTTATTTGTTCCATCACTTTTGAAGGGATTGAGGTGAGGGTCAACATTCTGTAATTTTCCAGATTCTCCTTTCTGACCTTTATGAAGATAGAAATAGCATTTGCTTTCTTCAAGTCCTCAGAAAATTTCCAACCATGGCCTTTCAAAGTTAACTGAGAGTGTTCTTGCAGTGACATGGGTCATCTTCCTCAGCCCTGATCGATGCATTCTAAGAGGTCTCATAGAGTTGTTTATGAACAATTTATTTAAATATTCTCTAATCCAATTTTACTCCACAGTAGGCAAGTCTTTTGTGCTTTAGGCTTTCCCACTCATCTTAAGAGCTGGGGACTGATGAAGGCTGATCTTACCCGTAAAGACCAAGGTGAAGAAGGCACAGAGTACTTTGACATTTTCCCTTTTTTTATAACTATCCTCTCTATTTCATCCAGCAGCAGGCCTAACTTTGCACTAATATTCTCTTTGCTCCTGATATATCTGTAGAAGTCTTTCCTGCTTTTGTTTACATCAGATTCAACTCCAGGTGATCTCTGACATTCCTAACACCAACCCTGAACATTTGGATAGCCTTATGGGGTACCCTGATGCTGCTTCTATAATTTGTGCTTCCATTTTCATATCTGAGATTTTAGCCAGGATCTCCTTGTTTGTCTATGCAGGCCTTTTGCCAACTTTCTTTCGTTTTCTACTTGTCAGGATGCATCATTCTTGAGATGGGGTAGGTGATTCCCTGAAAGTCATCCAGTTATCCTGGTTCCCTCTGCTCTTTAGGAATATCTCCCCTGGGATTTTTCTAAGCAGATGCCTTAACTGCACCATCTCATGATCACAACAAAAGCTAACCCCAGTCTTCATATCCCATTCCTTAATCTGAAGTATGAGGTTGAGATGAGTACTTCACCTTGTCAGTTCCTTGATCACCTGTGTTGTGTCATCTTCAATGTATTCAAAAAATCTCCTGGATCATTTGTGCCCTGAGGTGTTATCCTTCCAGCAGATATAGGGTTCATAAAAACACCCATAATTTCCACATGCCTTTATTTTTCTTTTATTTTTTTCTCTGATTAAAGTCGGTATATGTTCATAAGTAACAGAAAATCATACATTTCCTTTCTTCCTTCCTTCCTTCCTTCCTTCCTTCCTTCCTTCCTTCCTTCCTTCCTTCCTTCCTTCCTTCCTTCCTTCCTTCCTTCCTTCCT
>JACDJE010000488.1:4499-26464 GCA_016647715.1 Pavo muticus | reverse complement strand
CTCCCTCCATTCCTCCTTCCCTTTCTTCCTTCCTCCCCTCTTCCCTTCTTTCCTCCCTTCTTCCCTTCCTTCCTCCCTTTCTCCCTCCCTTCTCCCTTCCTTCCTTCATTCCTTCCCTCCTTCCTTCCTGTCTGTCTGTCTGCCTAACTATCTAAATAGAAGAGGAAGAGATGGAATGAGGGAGTTAAATGATTTCTCTTCTGTCAAAAAAAGGTGCAAGAATAGGTATGCAAGAGTAAATTCACATTGGGAGTTTACCTCCTGGAGTGTCTGACTCTTTACATCATTGTAGAACAGAAGGATAACTCACACAAATTCACTACATTTTAGCTGCATATACACCTAAAGCTATGATAATTTCCTATTGTACTTTTAAAAATCTAATAAACTTTTTCTCCTTCACAAATTTTAGAAGGAAAAATGTGAAGTCTGGGTGAAATTTAACAGATTAAAGCTCCAGATTGATCTGCACTACTCTAAGCATGAAAGACATCTTTGATTAATGATTTGCTGTATCTCTGCTAGCACTAAGAACCTTGAGTAAATATACCACTAGGACATTAATGTGTGGGATGAGTGTATACGGAATAGGATGCATATTCAGGAAACACTGCAGAATTTCCATGGGCTGTGGAGCAGAAATCTAATGATCTTCTTCCTTTCATCAAGCACACTTGGTAAATGAATTTGGCACAGAAATACATGCAGTACCTCAAAATAATTTACCTCTACTGCAGGGCCCTTAATGCATTGACAGTACTGCTGTTTCTCGTAATGGCTTTAAAAGTACCCTTTTTCTTTTTAAAGACTTCTTATGCCTTTTCTTTGGCATGCAATATTTTAGTTATTGGGTAAATGCATTATGGTCACATGGCACAGTCCCTAGAGCATCAGGAAGGATATGCACAATGGCACAACTCAAATTACAGCAAAGTGCTTATATAAAGATTGTTTAACCTGAATTACTTCAGTGTTCATATTTCTTTATCTGCCTTACACTTGGTGTATTACAGCTTTCATTTTCAACCACAACTTGAATTAGAATTAGATTTCTGGATCAGAGGCAAAGATACTTCACACTGAAATTAAACCATTGAACTGTAAGTGTTGAAACAATCAGGCAAAAACGTGTAGTAGAAACCAGAACTGACTCTGCAGGAATGAAAATGCAAGGGAAAGAATGATTGGAAAGGACTTCAGAAAATGAACAGATTATAGAAGCCTTTAAGAATATTCAAGAGGATTTTAGGATCACATTGTGCATATGATACAAGAATTGTCAAAATGAAAAAATAAGAATGGAGACAGCTGGAAGTGACACTTCACACAGAGAGTGTGAAAATCCAGTTCTCAGATATACTGAATAAATAAACACTCAACTACACAGTTTGCATTAAAGTCAGAAAGCAACATGAAACCTGACCCAGAAGTTCAAAAACAGAGTATCTGATATGTACTGTCCCTGTCTATGGATACTTAACTTTAAATATATGTTAACTTTATTTGTATAGGCAGAAACAGAAATCAAATTTTGACCACCTAGTTGAAGTACATATAGTTTAACCCAGCCTCATTAACATTTTTGTACCATTCAGCAGTTTAGACTTCACTTGGTAAATAAGATTTTATATAAGAAATAAAATCAGACCTTCAATGATACTTCTTGAGTTATGTACGTAGGTCATTCTGAAAGTAATGGCTCCTTCTTATTTCCATGGAAACTACAAAAGATACGAAGAACACAATAACACCAAATAATACAGCAAATTCTCAGCTACAAAACTAGTTTTCAACATAGTGACCACTGTGATCTATGTATTTTCTCCAGTCATGGACAACAGCTTGCATGCCACACTCATAAATATCTGCACCAGCAGAGGTGACACACTGTCACTATTGCTGAAACACATCACCCACTGCCTCACTGTGCTCACATCAACTGTTTAGTCTCCATTAACATGCAATAAAGCAATAAGTGTCAGTGAATGTCAGTGGGTGTCATTTTTTCTTCATGGAGGAATTCAGTGATACACACTTGCTTCATACGCACTTCCATTTTGTCAGACTAATCCTCTGCTGCCATCTGTCACACGGCAACAAAGTGTAGCAAAATATTGGTGGGAAAATTCGACCTCTACTGCCATACTACCAACATCCATCTCTGGTGTCAAGGAACAGTAAATAAAATAGGAGACATTACTTTTGGAGTAGCCCCAGTGTTATCACTAAGGACTTCAGTCTGTGATGCATAATTCTAGCCCTAAGCTTCTCTGAACTGTGAGTTTCTTCAGGAGTTCTTCACATTTGTTTATATGATGGTGATGAAGACCATCTCTTATGTTATTCAGTGACTTTTTCTTAGAATTGTTGACTAGAAATTCTAGAAACATCTTGCTAGAGTCAAAGATGTATCTGACCTATTATGGCTTCACTCGCTCTCTACCATATACATTTCTTTTCCAGAGTTATGGTCATAAAATACCACTTTGCAATAGTCTTTTCATGAACTACTTTCTGTATAAAGTCATCTCCTCTCAAAGTAGTGCTATCACTCTGATTGTTTTCTTGGATGACTTAAAAGAAAACTTCCTCTTGGAAGAAAACTTGATCCTTTGAAAAGTGAACCACCAGTTAATTTACATTTGAACACCAGGCATTTCATCACCCTGAACACCACTAGTCTTTTGCTGTCTTCATAGGAGAGTGACCTGTGCCATCAGCTTGACCTGCTGGCAGGAAAGTGTGGGCTGTTCACCCCAGGCTCCTTTCCCAGCAACCACTCTCTGCCAAATAATAGTCCTATGATGCCTTTTTAATTGGATTCTAGCCTTGCTGCTGCATCAAAAGAAGGGTGATTTGGCTAATTAACTGTCTCACTTTCTTCTTGTTTTATAAAAGAAAATGCAAATGACTCATTGCTACAGTAGTTAACCTGAAAAAGGCCAAAACAAAATTATGAGTGGAAACATCTGGGTAACAAAATTTGCTGGGAGGACACAGAAGGGGCTTCTACATTCTCTCTGTCTTTTGATTAATAAAGCCCACTTTGTTTAGCTACTTCACATATTCTGGATGTAATTACTCTATAGATCTCTTTTTCAGTCTGTCAAAAAATAATCATATTCTGCTAGTAGGCCTGCCACAAACCAAGAGTCTCTCTCTGTAAGGAATCCCAAAGGAAATTCGACATCGAAATTTAATTCTTGTTCTCTAACACAGAAATAATAATGCTGAGATGTCAATTTTTTCTTCTTTTCTTGTACACTCCGTAGCTTTATACAGTGTTGAATCTACTGCCTCATTTCTTATGCGCAGGCTTTACTGTGAGTAGGAAAGGTCTCTCTGCTTTTCTCTGGGGTTCATACATTTCAAACTGGCCTCTGATAATACAGTATCCTAACATTTGCATGCGCAGTACAACATATTGTACTTTTGATGCACCCAAACTGGATTATACATAAGAAAATATGGTGTTCAGCCACATTAGTAAAATATTCTGTGATGTTCCATATAAGTATAGTTGCTTTAGCATTCATACTTTAAATAAAATTTAGTCAACTTATCGCAAACAAGCAATCAGCTAACACCTAGGATGCATCTCATGCATTTAAAGAAATATGATGTATCTGTTGCAGATGTTCTCTATCTTTGCATACCTTCTTGAAAGTTAAGAGCATATATTAACTGCCATTCTGAGCATTTACATTACTCACAGCTACAAAGAGCTGATGGAAAGTTTGTCTAAACCAGGCATATCCAACCCGCAGCCTACAGGCCACACGAGGCCCACCACAGCTCCCAACGTAGCCCACTCCCTCCCTACAATTAAAAGGTGGCAGCTCTTCCCTGCAGAGTGCCCTGGGCACATGCCCATCGCTCAGCGTCAGCCAAACCATCAGTGCGCTATTAGTGCTATGCTGACTGAGAGCAGGGCATGGGGAGGGCAGTGCTGGGCAGTGCTGACTGAAGTGATAGCAAATAATTGCATGCATTTTGATACACTGGCTAAACACAGGGCTCAGAACAGTGAAGAATACGCAGCCATTTCTATTTTGATAAAAGAATTTGAAAATAGAACCATAGAATAATAGAATCCTTAGAGTCAGAAGGGACCTTCAAAGATCATCTAGGCCAACTCCCCTGCAATGAAAAGGGACACTTACAGCTATATCAGATTGCTTAGAGCCCCATCCAGCCTGGCCTTGAACGTCCCCAGGGACAGGGCTTCCATGACCTCACTAGGCAAGCTGTTCCAGTGCTTTACCACTCATATAGAAAAAAAACTTTTTCCTTATATCCAGTCTAAATGTCCTCTCTTTTAGTTTGAAACCATTTCCTCTTGTCTTTTCACCACAGATTCTGCTAAACAGTCTGTCCCCTTCCTACTTTAGATACTAAAAGGCTGATCTCAAGTCTTCCCGGAGCCCTCTCTTCTCCAGGCTGAACAGCCCCAGCTCTCTCAGCCTGTCCTCATAGGAGAGGTGTTCCATCCCTTGGATAATTTTTGTTGCCCTCCTCTGGACATGCTCCAACAGATCCATGTCTCTCCTCTACTGAGAATTGCACATCTGGATGCAGTACTCCAGGTGAGGTCTCACCAGTGCAGAGTAGAGGGACTGGGTCACCTCCCTCAACCTGCTGGCCATGCTTCTTTTGATGCAGTCCAGGATACAGTTGACTCTCTGGGCAGTGAGGATAAATTGCTGGCTCGTCCAGTTTTCCATCCATCAGTACCCCCATGTCCTTTTCAGCAGGGCTGTGCTCTACTCTTTCGGTCCCCAGTGTGTACTGATAGTGGGGACTACTGTGATCCATGTGCAAGACCTTGCACTTGACTTTTGTTGAGCCTCATGAGGTTCTTCTGGGTTCAGTGCTTGTGCATGTCTAGGTATCTCTGGAGGACATAGAATCATAATCATAGAATCGTAGAATGGCTTGGGTTGGAAGGGACCTCAAGGATCAACAAGCTCCAACCCCTCTGCCTCAAGCAGGGCTGCCAACCTCCATTTCTAATAATAGACCAGGCTGCTCAGAGCCCCACCCAACCTGGCTTTGAACACTTCCAGGGATGGGGCATCCACAACCTCTCTGGGCAGCCTGTTCCAGCACCTTACCACTCTCTTGGTAAAGAACTTAACTTAAAACCATTTCTCCTTGTCCTGCCATTATCTACGCTTGTGAGGAGTTGACTCCCTTCCTGTTTGTAGGCTCCCTTTAGGTACTGGAAGGCTGCAATAAGGTCACCCCAAAGCCTTCTCTTCTCCAGGCTGAACAAGCCCAGCTCCCTCAGTCTGTCTTCATAGGGGAGGTGCTCCAGCACTCTGATCATTTTTTTGGCCCTCCTCTGGACCCTCTCCAACAGCTCCCTGTCTTTCTTGTATTGGGGGCCCCAGACCTGGATGCAGTACTCCAGATGGGACCTCACAAGGGCACAGTAGAGAGGGATCATCCCATCTCTTGGACATGTTGACCACCCCCACAGCTAGGGGTTTCAAGACTGCCAAAAAAAACATAATCAATTTTTTATGTAAAATTCTGATCATAACTCTTTATCAGAATCCCTATCTTAGCAGAGAAATATACTCTTTGCTTCACAATTACACCCTATTCATGTCATTGCTTTTTGGCAGTACACACATTTTGAACAACTACTGTCAAGGATGAAGCACAAGAGTAAAATTTCATTTAAAAAAGTCCGATGAACACTTTGAGACCTCACTAAGAATTGCACCCACTGCCACTGAATCAAACTGTTGTGTTAGTTTCATAAAAACAAGGTCAAATATCTCACTAGTTTTATGTTTATGTTTCTCTCTTTTTTTTTTTAATGTCTTAAAGAAAAATATTAAGAAAAATATTAAAAATTAAAATGTTTTTATATATTAACGATCTTACATATTTTGCGAGGGCTGCTCTGAAACTAATACCTCCTGTTTTATTATGTTAGCTCACAACATTAGAGGTGGATGGTATGGCAGTAGAAGTTGAACCTTCCCACCAATATCCCATTACATTTTGCTGCCCTGTGACAGATGGCAGCAGAGGGGCAGTCTGAAAAAATTATGTCTGACACGGAAATGTGTATGAAACAAAGGTGTGTGATTGAATTCTTCCATGCAAGAAAAATGGTACCCACTGACATTCTGTGTGCTTATGGAGACCAAACAGTGTATGTGAGCACACTGAGGCAGTTGTGGTGTGTTTCAGCAGTGGGGACAGCGTGTCACCTCCACTGGTGCAGATGTGTATGAGTGCAGCATGCAGGCTATTATTCCTCGCTGGCAAAAATGCACAGCTAATGATGGTGATTATGATGAAAACAAGTGCTTTGTAGTTGAGAATTTTCTCTATCAAATAGTGCTATTGTGCTCTTTGTATCTGTTGTATTTTCTATGGAAATAAATAGGTGGCATTACTTTTGGAGCAACCTACATATATGTGGCCCAAGAGGATTTCCATTCACTAAATGCAGCCCTGGCAAGCTAAAAGGTTGGATTCCCATCGTCTAAACTGAGTTTAAAGTGCTTTAGGAGAAGAGATAAAAGCTGTCATCAAATTTTGGGAGTGAAGAGAAATATAAAAATCTTTCTGTAGTCCCAAAGTACACATCTAGTGAAAATGAAATGAGCCACAAAGGCACAAGTGACCCTCTCCAGAACAACTAGAGCTGTTCTGTTGAAGTCTGATATTGGATGCACTGTCACTTTTCCAGTGTCAAAATATAGAAAAATAATGCCTGTGTTGAATAGACACTTCAGAATTAATAACCGTAATGTTCTGAAATGAAAATAATGCTATTTTGTCCTCAGTTGTATACTTTGTTCTGAGAAACTGACTGGATCACTCACTGTGACAGATTTGTTTTCTCATAGGACACAATCGAGCACAAATCTTAATTTCTTGGATCCCTAAACCAGATATTTTCCTGTTCAAACAACTCAGCTATTTTTACTTTATCATATAACCAAGATCTTAATGAAGAAAATTTTTCTGCATTGATATTCTTAAAAAAAAAATACTTAAAAACATACTTTCAGAAGACTAGTTTGAGTGTGTCTCCTAATGCAGACTTTTTAAATTCAATTTCTGACATGTCAGGAAATAGGAATATAGCTTATTTCTTTAACATTAACAGGAACATTAGCAAGATTTTCTGGTTTTGATCACACTCAAGGCATCTATTATTTGTGCAGGATATTCATGTTCTATATTCACTAATCCATGTCTGTAAGTGCCACATTCACACATTTCTTGACAACCTCCAGGGACAGTGACTCCACCACTTCTCTGGACAGCCTTTTCCAATGCATCACCACTCTTTCTGAGAGTAAGTTTTTCCTAATATCCAGCCTGAATCTCACCTTGCACTACTTGAGGCCATTTCCTCTCATCCTGTCACTAATTACCTGGGAGAAGAGGCCGACCTCCCACCTCACCCACAACCTCCTTCCAGGGAGTTGTCAAGAGCATTATGGTTTGCATTTGAATATCTTACACATTTATTTTCTTTAAAAAATGTAATAAAATACATATATATATTTTATACGACTTCTGGACTGAATAATTCTTGTTCTTTAACATGTATTACGTTGCTAGCAGCCCTAAATTACCACTCCATGACCTTCCAGCCCAAGACTAGTGTTGTCAAAATTAGCAGTAGGGAATTCTTACAAATGTTCTGGCTTCCTCCTGATTCTTACAGAATGGAAGAAAAGAAAGAACAGATAGAAGGAAGGCACAAAGAAAGGAAGGAAAAGAGTAAAGTCAACCCCGAGAAATTAGTAAACAATAAAGCAAGCTCCAACCAATAAGGTCAGTCTCCAGATTTCCTAACTTCTGATTCAGAGGGCTCATCTGATCTTACATTATTTAGTTTAAAATAAACAGTTTATAGTACTAGAGATGCTCCAAAAGTAATGCCTTCTGTTTTATTATATCATTCCACAACATCAGAGGCAGATGTTGGTGATATGGCAGTAGAGGTTGAACCTTTCCACCAATATTCCATTACATTTTGTTTATCATGTGACAGATGGCAGCAGAGGGGCAGTCCGAAGAAAAAAATTATGACTGACATAGAAATGAGTATGAAGCAAAGGTGTGTAATTGAATTCCTCCATGCAGAAAAAATGGCACCAATTGACATTCATTTGTGCTTGCTGAATGTTGATGGAGACCAAACAGTGGATGTGAGCACAGTGAGGTGGTTGATGGTGCATTTCAGCACTGTCAACAATGACAGTGGGTCACATATGCTAGTGCATATTTTTATGAGTGTGGCATGCAAGCTCTTGTTCATCGCTGGCAAAAATACATAGCAAATGGTGGTGACTGTGCTGAAAACTAGTGTTTTGTAACTGAGAAAAACTGCTACTGTGCTCTTTGTATCCTTTGTAGTTTCCAAGGAAATAAATAGGAGGCATTACTTTCAGAGCAATCTACATGCAATTATAAATATTTTAAAATCTGAGTCCAACCAATGTCCATGGTTATCTATTTCTTAATAACTCATTGCCCTTTGATTGGGATCAAGATGTCCAGCAATTTTGACAGTCAGTTCCTAGTTACTACTCTCATGAAGTTTTGCATAATTTGATCATGAGAAAAGGAGGTCTGAAGATAACAAAGTCTTACTAGACTCATAAGAATTGATATCAACACTAACATCTTAAGCCTAAAAACAACCTTTGAATAAAAGATGAGGGGATTAATTTGAGAAATTAACAACCAGGTTTATTACTGATATGGTGGGTTAGAAAAGAACTTGAATTTCTTTGCAAATGTGCTAATTACGTTCATATCTTGTGATTTTTTGTTTGAATTTTATTTGCATTTTAAAACGTTTGATCTGGTTTTAGAAATTTTGGCAAATTATCATCTACTACCAGAAACACCTAGATGACTTGGTCAATAATCCAAAGGGATTATGGTACAATTGCTTCCTGGCAATATAACTGAGTTTCCCGACAATAAACCATGTTTCCACTGCTTGACAATCTTACTAACCTCCGTACAGCTGCATTCATTTTCCAGCTTAAGAGCCTAACTCCCATTTTCAATGTGGCACAGTGTAGAAAAGCTGAACTAGATGCTGCAGTATCACAGTCTAGTGAATCTTTGTGCACAGGTATGAGCTCAGTCCTTGATACTGGAATAGGCTCCCCAGGGAGGTGGTTGAGTCACCATCCCTGGGTGCATTTAAAAACCGTTTGGATGTGGTGCTCAGGAACATGATTTAGCAGAGGGTTGTTAGTTAGGGTAGTATGGTTAGGTTGCGGTTTGACTCGATGATCTTTAAGGTCTTTTCCAAACTGAGCAATTCTACGATTCTATGATTCTATGTCCAGGACAACATGCATCCACATTTATACTATTTATTTCTATTGTCATGGCTACGTTGGTTTTAGTTCTGGAACTTGAATGGTTAATGCTTACTTGGGGATTTCCATTCTGGGCTCCTTTGAATAGTGTACACATCAATTTGAACAATTTTGGAGATGCTGCCTAAATTATAGATTATTTTAAATAAATAAATAAATATTTTTCAATTTATGAAAATAATGTCCTAATATGCTATCAATTTAATATCATATGGAGCATCTATACTCTACATGTCTGCATAGTAGATACCAATCCACATTCAGTATATAGTCTGGTCACACCTAATTTCTTGTACAAATGTGCATGCTGATTAACATTTCCATTTGTGAACTTCTAAGGTGAGGTGACCTTGGTCAGGAATATAACACAGCAATGTGGCACTGCATCAGCTTGCTGAATTTAGCCTCTTCTGAAATACGGTAGCTCCTTTCTTCACCTTAAGCTATTAAGCGAAGCATGCTTTCTTTTCCTTTTCTTTATTTCTATGTCTCATTGCAATAAATATGGGGAAAGATTGAATGAATGCGCAACTGTAGGTAATGAGCTAGGGCTGTTGTTTCTTTAATCTAAGTTTTGCTGTTAAAAATCACTGTAGAGAATTCTATTCAGTTTCACGATTAACCTTCACAAACTATTGTGTTGCTTGGCCATTCAGAGGCAATTTCAGTACTAAATACAGATGCAATATAGACTGAAGTAACTACATGACCTTGCTGTGTTTATAAAGCATAACGTACAGGGCAGATATTCTGACTATTGCAAATCTGTAAGAAACAAATGTTTAAATGTATCACCTCATGTACTTTTATATACTTAAGTTTTTATAATGATTGAGTAGTCATATACCTTTTTGAAATTAGTTGAAAAGATAATTCAATGTGAATGCAGTATCAAAGTTTAGTGGAGGGCTTATAAAAAAAATCTAATCATAGACACAAATCTCTTTAACTTCCAAGTACAAAAGAATTTAACTTGTCATATAAAGCTACCCTATATGAATATACTGACTCAGAGTTCCTCCGATGTGATATTCAAACCATTCACATATGTAACAAAGTAATACATTAAATTCACCTTCACACAAGTATATTTATAAAAGTAGATACATTTGCTTCAACAGGGCAGTAAGACAGTTGGGTTTCACTTTGTTTTTAATTCTAAGGAGAATTAAAATAGGTTCTGTACAGTAGACTTTTCACAGAAAAACTAACCTTGGACTTCAGAGACAAATAGTTCTTAGTAAATTGTGGCAACAGAAAAAACATTAAAATTTTTAACAAATCTTTTCAATAAAAAATTAGCAGGCTGAAAACAGAATAAAGAGCTGTACCATTTTTTTCTAATGTATGTGAATGTTTTATCACTTATATATATATCTTTTTGAGATAAAATATTAATTTTTTATATAAATTATTAGTGAATTGGTGGGTAAAATAGTAATACCTTGTCTAATTTCTAATTAATATCTAACCTGCATTTTGATATAAGACAGCTATTAATTTCATGGCTGTGTCTAAATCCCCTGAGCTGACATCTCTGCTCTAGAAATCAAGAATTCCAAGCCTGTATTACATCTTTCAAAAGGTGCGGCAGCCCATCACTACAGTAGGCAGTTTGCCATAAATATTAGTGAAAGCTAGAGTGAAATTCCAGTAAATGAAGATTAAAGGAAACCACTTTGAAATTGGCTGAGCTGAGCAAAGTAAGGAATTCATGTACCTCCTAATGTTGTAAATCAACTTACACTGCGCAGTCTAAGGATATTTAATTAACAGCTTCTTACTCTGCTACCAAAAGAAGGGTCATGAGGACAAGATACAGAATATGCAGTAATTTCACCAAGGTCTGCAGTATTTTTTAGTCCAAAATGCTGTTTTTTCAATGAATAAAACTCCTGAGTTAAAATCAGATAATATTTATTCTCTTTCTTTTTTATTATTTATTTTATTACTTTATCTCTTGTCCATTTATTCATGGCCACCTTCCATATTCTTTCACAGTCTTAGTCCTATGGCAGTTATGACAGCAGTCCTTCAGTTTGATGTACAAATCTCAAATGAGTACAAAGTAAAAAAGCATAGTTCTTAAGACATAAAAGCTATCACTTCTGTAGTTAAATGAGTACTTGCAAATGCAGCACATAAATGTAAACGCTTATTCTTGAAAGCCTTAGGTACAAACAAGGGTGTTTTTCTACACTAGCAATTTTTCATCAAAACTGCATGAAAATATTAGATGCTACTCTCAGACCCAGAAATAAAATGCTGTAGTTCACTGTCCTTAGTAAATAAACTTCCTAATGAATGGTTCACAATGTTCAAAGTTTTAGCGCCTTGTAGTTTCACCAAGTCACAAACAAAACTACACAAACAAAATTTTTGCAGGTATCAGACTCATCGGAGTTTTAACAGTGAATGTTGTCCTTACTTAATGTAGTGGAATTCCAAGGTCACAGCCTGAACCAATGGGTGAGCTATGTGAGATTGTGAGTGCCTGAAGCGAGCGAGGGGGGGGATTAGAGCCCCCCTCTGACTCCGCGATACTTTCCATGCAATCTGAGTCTGCGCGGGTCCCCCTTTTCCCCCGCCTTTCTCCTCCTGTGGCGGGACGGTACGAACAGGGGAGGGTCACATTCCTTAGCTCGTCCTTTTCTCTGGACTGTTGCCTGGAGGGGTGAGTTAATTCCTCTTTTATATCTTTCCCTATAACACCTATTTCTCAAATAAAGGCTTTTGCTTTCATTTGTGCTACACTTAAAAAAAGGCTGACACAAAAAACAAAACTAGGCATTCTTCATTGGAAATGGTAAAGCATGATAATTCAGAGATGGAAGCTGGAAGATGCAGGGAATTATAGATGTGGACCTCTCCATCCAACTGAAAGAATTAACTCTGTACAATACTTCTAATAATTCAAGTATTTTTAAAATTGCATTTTCTTCTAGATGGTTTCTGGAGGGGAAAAAGTATATACCAAAACCAAAGATCTCCTACCTGGACTTTTGAAGTAAAATCTAAAGTACTACTTCCATGTGAAGACTCAAGACTTCCATCCAAAATAGAGATTATTGCCTCCTTAGAATCCACAATACATCAACAAATATGCTAGAGAGTTTAAAAACTTACCAAGGGAAAGTGCTGTAACTACAGCAAGCAAACACTGTTTGTTCAGCATCACAATCACACATATTTAACTCTACCTTCAGAACTAACAGGGAACACAGAATACAAAAACGAAATGGAATTCTTCTGATACTGAAATCCCTTTATGAAACAGATCTCCTGCTAAATTTAAAAATTATGATTATTTTGTCATTTTTACTGTTTTAGTGGGATTCTGATCTGAACTGAGAAATTAGCTACTACTCTCAACCAAATTAAAAGTTCTGGAGATGGTTATATACTTGATAGCAATTGGATTTCAAGCAAAACCTATTTTTGTTATTGCTTTACCGTGCTGTGATTGTTGACTGACACATGTAGATGTACAGAATGGTGTGAAAAACTGATTTTTTTAACTCTTCATCTTGAATTTTTATCTAAGGTGAAAGGACTCTGCACTTCTTCAACTGCTTAATAAGGGTTTTTTCACACATAAACTGATGAAAAGCTTATTCAAAGAGATTAAAGAACTTAGGCTTCCTACTATTATCTCATTAGAAGCACATGGCCAAGCACCCATTATTTAGCACACTGGCCAAATCAATTTCTCCCTCAATACAAAATCTTGTTTCTTTTTTTTTAAGTTGTTTATCTTTTTATTTATTTATTTATTTATTTTCCAGAATCCGAGAAAACAAGCTTCCTGGCAGGACTGTTAGTTTAATTTCAAACACATTGTTGTCAATTTCATTGTGAGAAAATTTCATGTAAGTGTTGTCATTTCACAAGATTGAAGATTCAGTTCACTAATTCATATGGCCATCCATTTAGCTGGCAGAAAGGAGAAACACAGGATCAATGTAGGATCACTGCATGCAGTCAAGACAGCATACTTTTTAATGGTTATAAAATTTTCTCAGGATCTCTGCAGCTACAGAAAATAATTCAGTCTTTTCCTTCCAAACCTTTTTTTCTCAGTATTTTCAGAATATGTACATAAAATAAACTATTGTCAGTTCCAGTGATGAGAAAATGAATAAATAATGTAGAATAAATTATTTTCTTTTTCTCAAAATAAATCATTTCCACTTCTACTTCCTATTCTTTGCATTAAAGTTTAGAGATGAACTGTTTTTTTCTGATTTTAACTGTTACTGCTATCTGCAGTTGATAAGTTTGCTTAAGTGTGAACTAAACACTGATAAGGAGTAAAAGAAAACATCAGTGAAACCATCTTCTAATTTCTGGACTCTCTGAAAGCTTGTGAGAAGTGAGATCCAGGTATACATAAGGACTTCTTCACACTCTCTGCTCCTGGATTCACTGTTCTCACTCTGATTATCCTAGTTCTGGGTCTACAATAAAGTCCAGTGTAGCTAGAAATAGCTTTCTGAAAAGAAAGCCTGCACAGAAGTATCTTAAATATTTGTCTGCTGACTCCCTTTCCAAATCCACAGTAAATTGAGAAATACAACTTGATTTTAGCCTATTCCAAGCAAGCCTGTCCTCCTTGACTATCCATGATATAAGATTTACAAGAAATAACAGGGAATATCATTGTCCCATGAGCGTTAGCTATGCACTGCAATTTTAACAGGTAAAGGTAATGTAAAGGAAATGTAAAGGTCAAGGTCAATTGCTTCTTCGTGTTCTGAGTCATGGAACACAATGAAGGAGTCTATGCCCCTTCTTCCCTGTGTTCCTCTTTATCTACCTTTCAGAAATTAATTCTCTCTACCACTGTGTTAGTGTATGACTAATAATAAAAACAGATATAGTACCAGAAAGCTTTCAATTCATTGAATTTTTTCTTTTCTTTTTATACAAAATCAACTCTACTGTAACAGTTGGAAGACAAAGAAAAAATGACTTATCTGTAGAAATTGTGCAAGAAGTCTGACTTTATTATTCATCATTGTATCTTACCATTTATTTTCCAGCTTATCAAAAATTTCCCTTAGGTTTACACACATTCTAGAGGAAGCAAATCTGCAATAAATGTAAACAAGTTGTTCCCTCTACCCTTGTTTTCCTAGCATGTCTAAGATAAAAAATATGTGACAATCTCTAAGTGTATTTCTAAGTGCTATAGAAAAATATTTTTCATGTGAAAGCACCAATTAAGGAAAATCTGTTTTTTGGAGAATCTATCAGGATGTCCAGGAGAGATGATCTGATTTTAAAAAGACCTTAGCTAACAGTTTCATGGTAAGGGCATTTATAATGAAAGTTTGAGATACAGATTTATGTCAAATATTATTCAAAATAACAGTTGTGCATCACATTTCCATCACAGTTTATGAGAATGAACTTGAGTTTACCACAACCCATTAGTTCCCCAGTATAGATCAGATCACTGATATGCTTTGAAGGATAGTCTGCCTTAGTGTGTTTTTTTCTACTGTTTCTTACCCGCTGACTTCTCTGTTACTTGTGTGTATTTGTGGGTATATGTAAAAATAAGTGTCCAGGAAACATAGGAAAATGTCTAGGGAAAATTTAGGGGAAATACTTTGCTATCTATCATGAATAATCCCTACTTTTTGAACAAATGAGAAGAAAATGAGCACTCCTTTTATCAAGTTTCATTGTTTTCTGCACTTTGAATTTGAAGTGAACTGTTCTGTCGGAGTATTGGTGCTTGTGATCACTAAGCAAGTTCCCCAGGAACTTACTGATGTCGGTGTCATTACAATATGTGTTTACATTGAAATTTCAAGCATGGTATCATAGGTGGCATCAATATAATCAATATCACTTTCAGCATGCATTCTTGTAAGCATGTACTACCTCAGTCATTCTCATTTTGTTGTAATTTCTAATGTGACACTGCCAAATGCACAACATTCCAAAACCATACACAGCACAAAATAAGTGTAAAAGCACTATACATTTAGTAGATGCAGATTATTAAAAATTAGTCCCATTCATGTTTTATAGAATGTTGAACCTGGGAAGTTACTTTGCATACAGTAATACACATGCTGACTTTCTTCAGTTCCCTATAAGCACATGTTGTGAGACATTTAAATTGCAATTTGTTTTCTGATACAGGAATTCTTGGGGCACTCGGGATGTCTTCACCACAATTTCTCAGTGCAAAAACAAGCTCAAGCACTGCACAACTCTTTTTTGTAGTCTTGAAATGTTTGTTGAGTTCTGGAATCTTGACCTTCCCAACTAATGAACTGAAATTCCCAAAAGAGAATCATAAACTCCATGGCTATCCTGATGGGCAAAACACAAAGGAAAAGGGCAGATAAAATGCAAAGTTAATCAAAACTGGCAAAAAAAAAATTGTGAGATACATGCATCTGTTTTCATACCTATAAAATAAATGAAGAATTTAGTTTCTTACTCCAGCAAAACTCACTGAATAAAATTCCTATTTTGTCTCAACATACTTTTGTTGTCATATCCCTTGGTTTTTAATTAAGATCTCTCAGGTTTATGTACACATGTGAACATTTTTTGAACTTATGAAGGCCTCCTTGCCAAACAGGCTTCCTCTTGTAAACATTTTTAAATTCGAAGGGACTTCATTTCTGGAATGTCTGACAATAAAGAAATAAATAAATAAATAAATAAACACAAAACAAACAAAAAACAAATAAACAAACAAAAGCTAATAGGGCTCTGAATGCTTAGGTACTCCTAATTCACATGTAGGTACTTTAGACTAACTGTGTAGTTTGACTTCTAATTGATGTCTAATATTCTAATAAGAATAGCACATGACCTGTGCTAGCTTTAACAGTTAGAAAAAAATGCAGGCATTCTTGATATATTTTCACTCCGTTAGGTATATTGTAACTTCTGTGAAAGCACAGTAAAAACAGCATGGCAAAACATTTTTTCTGAAATGAATATACATTGAGTTCTTGTTGCAGGGCATGCGACCCCTGTGAAATGGTACAGAAGATAAATAAGTTTCAGACACATAGCTGTGAACATAAATTTGTATAATTCCAAAGTCTGTGTTGTATTAGATGACAGCAAGGCTATGGGATATCACGGGATAGTGGCCCCCGGCTCGGTAATTGGACAATGCATGCTTAAGAGGTGTAGACGAAACAGGATATGAGTTTACTTAAACTGATGCTACGTGGAATAAAATGCCATTTTGCTGTTCATCATATTGGTGTGTTATGCAGTTCTTGGCCCTGATCAGGTAATTGATCAGTTTCACAAGTGTTAATACAGCATGAACAGAACGTGCACAGCAACATATGGTGCACCCGTGTGAGGAAATGCTGTGTCTTTTGCCCTTTGCGAGAATGCTATACTGCTATACTGCTATACTGAATGCTATGCTTATTTAGAACGGCGCTTTTATCCTGCAGCTGCAGAGCAGCAGCAGATGACCGGGTAAACGGTAAATTTATCCTGCAGCGGAGTGCTGTAGAAGACCAGGTGTGGTGCTAGCTTAGCCTGCAGTTCGTGAAAGTTTGTGGGGACAGCAAATCCGGCTGCAGAAGACTGGGGGATCGGTGCATACCTGCAGTTTGCGGAAATCTGCGGAGAAGGCAGAGCAACTGCGGAAGATTGGGAAGATCGATGAATTTAGCCTGCAGCTGCTGGCAAGTTGCGGAAGAACTGGGCTTTGGTTTGCTTATCCTACAACGCGCAGAGATTTGAATGCGTTTGTAGAAGACCGAGGAAGATTCGGTGCGGCTTCTCTTAGGTAACGGCATATTTACTATGGAATCGCTACTTAAGGTAATATTTCAGCTTTCTAACGACTATTGCGGCAAATCTGTGCCTTCTAAGAAGGATATTCATGCTGTTATATCCCGATTAAAGCGGGAGGGGGAGGTTAAATTCCCCCAGGGGATTCTCGACCACCGGAGATGGGATGACCTCATCTCCGTGCTCGCACAACATATTATGAGCGCTCAGAAGGGTGACTCTGAGTTAAAAACTTTTAGTCTGATACTAGGGGCATTAAAAGCAGCCCGGGAGGAGGGTAAGATATCAACAGAGGCTCAACAGATCCTGGGATTTACTGGTGGAGGCGAGCCGCCAGACCCGGGGGGGTCTGGCAGGGGTTTGGGAGCTGTTGTCTGCAGGAGCCAAGAGGAGACGGAGCATAACAGCATAATGGCGCCGGCCGAGCTGACCGCTCCTAGTTCGAAAGAAGAAAAACAAGATCAAGGCCATTCGGAGTCTCATCCCCATTCCTTGCAGACGCATCCCCCGTTCACATCAAGCAGTTCACTGTATCCTTATCAAAATTGCATCAGTGCGCTCGGATTCCAGGGGGCGGAGATCCACACGAGCAGGATCAGCCCTTCTGCTCACCCGGGGAGGGGCCAGGCAAAAGATCTGTCCAATACGGACAGGGGGCGGAACCCACCGCCTCTGGCCACTCCCAGGGACGATAATGAGAGCGATTGCACAAGGGAGAAGGAATGGGCTGGCCCTAGAGGAGGGGAGCCAGTAAGTAGAGGGGGAGGGATCAAATGATGGACTTGTGGTGATTGTGAGTGATCGTAGTCCCGAATGGGTACCCCTCAACCCTAAAGGCATCACGCGCCTGATGGAATTTATGGATAAGAGGCCTGAAATCGCCTCTGACGTTAAACACAATACAGGCTTTGACCGCACCGGGACCTTTCCTCCTACACGTCATCGTAAATCTAATGCGTATGGTACTCAAGCTCAAAGCTTTGCAGATAGGCTTTTAGCTGCTGAGATCTGTGCAGCAGCAAGGGCCGTGTTTCTTATTTAGGGAAGCTAACGATGCTTGCTCCAAATCATACTGGCTGGCTTAATATCTCTCTAGCTTATATCTCTATAGGCGCCCGTGCACTAGCCAGGACATGCTCTATTCCTTTATCTGTAGCACGTGATGTCATCCAGGCATGTCCCCACTGTAATTCCGCACCAGTAATAGGGGCTGGAGTTAATCCTCATGGCCTTGGACCACTACAAATTTGGCAAACGGATTTTACATGGGAACCACGTCTATCCCCCCGTCCTTGGCTTGCAGTTACAGTGGACACTTCCTCTACTGTCATCGTAGCTACACAGCATGCCAAGACTAACTCGTCCGCTGCACAATACCATTGGACTGCTGCCATTGCGGTAATGGGCTTACCTAAACAAATTAAAACCGATAATGGGTCCTGTTTCATCTCACGCTCAACCCAAGAGTGGCTAGCACTATGGGGTATATCTCACATCTCAGGTATCCCAGGCAACTCTCAGGGGCAAGCAATCATAGAGCGTGCCAATCGCCTCCTCAAGGACAAGATACGCGTCCTTGGGGAAGGAGAGGGTTACAGGGACAGGATCCCTGTGGCTAGACAGGCGGAGATACTAGCAAAAGCTCTGTACGCTTTGAATCATTTTGAACGCGGAGATTGCATTCGAACTCCCGTGCAGAAACACTGGCAACCCAAAATCTTAAGCGAGGGTCCTCTGGTTAAGGTTAGAGTGGACAGCGGAACATGGGAGACAGGCTGGAGGATATTAGTATGGGGAAGAGGATACGCCGCAGTGAAACATGAAGAGACAGGCAAAATTGTATGGGTCCCATCACGAAAAGTTAAGCCAGATCTCAAAAATAACACAATTAATCATTTCTCGCATTCTTATAATAAACAAGAAAAGAGCTCTCTCTCTACAGAATTTGCTGCTGGGAAGACCGAAGCCGAAGCTGGAACATAAACAACCAAGGGACCTATTTGGTGACTGGCTTCTGGTACTATTTGGTGAAATCACACCATGGTTCACTCAGATACTTAAAACTATAGTTCTGGTACTTCTAGTCTTTATCTGCCCTATATTATGTATTCTGTGCCTTACTGGATGTATTCAGCAATACTTAAACCGTTATAGATTTTCTTTTGTTAGTTTAAAGCCATAGGTGTTAGGATGTTAAAGGGATGTGCTGCTTCAGCCTGAGTGACCACAGTGAATCTATACACAAGAGGCTGTGATGGATGCAAGAACATATGCAGAAGATAAGAAAAGAGAGTGATCCTTTTGAGAAGTGGCTGGACGGACTGTTTGAGGGAATAGGCTCATGGCTAAAACAATTACTTAAGTTTCTTTAATAGGGTTTGCAATCTTTGTATGATTTTGATTTGCCTTCCATGCTCTATAAGATATTTGTAGAATTGTAGAATTGTTTGCAATGCACGATATACACTGCTTTTGACAGATATTTAGGGTATCATAGAATTCACGAAAGATTGTAACTAGTATAGGGCTTAGATAGATGGATTTAGATGTGTGTAAAATTGCGCTCGTGCTGTAACGGGATAATGCTTTATCGAGCTTTGGGGAGAGGGAAATGTTGTATTAGGCGACAGCGAGGCTACGGGATGTCACGGGATAGTGGCCCCCGGCTCGGTAATTGGACAATGCATGCTTAAGGGGTGTAGACGAAACAGGATATGAGTTTACTTAAACTGATGCCACGTGGAATAAAACGCCATTTTGCTGTTCATCATATTGGTGTGTTATGCAGTTCTTGGCCCTGATCAGGTAATTGATCAGTTTCGCAAGGGTTGATACAGCATGAACAGAACGTGCACGGCAACAAGTCTGGGTGCCTGTCAGGAAACTTCTGAGTTCCCATGACTTTGCCCATATTATCTACCTTGGCTGCACTCAGACTGCCTAGTCATGACTTCTCCTGTGACAACCTCTCCTCAAGACATATCACTTTATGGCCTTGTGTTGATTGGCACAAGTGGAACTTGGATTGTGATAACAATTTTTGCAGAGTATGGGCAATGCTCCAGTCCTATTTTCTTCAGCCGTAGATATGCACACTTGCCAGCTGTTTTTCACTGTATTTTGAAATATACATTTCTCTTTGTTTAGCATGCTCATGAATAATCTCTGAATCTCATACCTAGATAAATAAGTCTAGAAATTTCATCAATACTTGGAAATTACAGTCTTCCTGAGGGCAGGTCAGGCCATTATCTGTTAATGAATTCTTTCCAATTTACTTATAGGCATCACTGTGTTACCTTATTTTCATTTTCTTAGCAGCTCTGTTATTGAATCAAACAAAAAAATTACAACAAAGACCCAACTTAGTGGTCCATTGCCTTCATGCCGTATATATGGCCATAATTCATAACGGAGTTACCTGCCCTTCACAGCTCTTGTCATTGTTTCTAGCATCTGTGGTAAGACACTTTCATTATAATTAACACACCATCTATATGTACGTCCTCCCTTTCCAGCATTTGGAGAGCCTGAAGAATAAAAAATATTAGTGGCATGGTTTTATGATTTTTGTTATCAGTATTCCACATCATAACATCATGTAAAGCATGGGGAATTAAAGAGTTAATACTCCAGTTCCATGGACTGACAACTTTCCGGGTACCTATTTCTCAGAAGAAAAGAAGAACTACATACCCCAGAGGACACTGGTTGTGACTCTGGTTCTCAGTTGAACTTTCTTAGCATGGTTGCCTCTCCCTGGTTCCAAACTAGTTCCTTTCCTTCCTTTCCCAGAGCTTCGTATCTGTTGGCTAGGGGGACTTCAGGGGCAAGGGGAGGCATTGCTCCTTCTTCTCTGAGGAGAGACAAGGTGCCAGCCTCCATCATCCTGCATGTGTTTGCCCTCTGTCAGGTTGGAAGCCTCCTTATCTTCTTCCCCTTGCTGTGACTTAAGACAGGGCTGTCAGTCCGCCCATGCCACTGCATACTTCCTGGCATAAATCTCTCCCTCCAACTAATGGATACATCTCAGCCTGGCAATTTCCTCTCACAGCCTGGTCAGCTGCTCAAAAAGATCATCAAGCTGGGTGCATCTGCACTCACAACTCCTCCCTCTTACCTCAGTCCCTTGGGCAACTTCCAGATTCCAGAATTCCCTTCCCCTGCCCAGAGGTCTGGGCAGCTCTTTCATTCTTCAGGAGGTCCATCTGGGTACAGATGTCAGACAGAAAAGTTGTGGCCCCTCCATTTGTGTTGCTGCCTCAGCCCAACCTTGGAGGTGGGTGGTCACCATGTTAGTTTCAACAGCGTGCTGCACCCTCACATTCCCAGATGAGAGGAGCAGCCTGACCAACACCCTCCCTGCTTGCTCTGCCTGCATGAACTGATGCACAAACTGCTGCACCATGCCCTTCTGATGCACCACGTCCTTTTTGCGTGTCCTGTCCGCAGTGCTCCTGGCAGCGGTGCTCCCTGGGAACAACACCCTTCATACATCCAGGGGGTTGGATGCCCTCACTCACAATGTCACGGGTTATCTCTGGATACAAGTCCGTGACAGGGGGGCACAGGCCCCGGGAAAAAAAAAACGGAAGAGCGAGGAAAAAAAAAAGAAAGGGGTACGAACGGTTTGCCGCGCGATCCGGCCGGCCCCGGGCCACGCGCTCCGGGAGAGGGGGAAGGGCAGGGAGCTAGTGGATGGTTTTAACAAAAAAAGGAATGCACCAGCACTAGATCTGAGAAGGAACGGTAATTTACTAAATTTAACTAAATCAAACAAAATGAGAGAGAAAA
>JACDJE010000495.1:508303-588268 GCA_016647715.1 Pavo muticus | reverse complement strand
AACTTCATTCCCAATATTGAAACAGTAATAGAGGCTATAAAAATTCATCTACTTGTTTATTGTTGACACACCATTCGCCTCATGTGCAAAGTTGTTTGACCACAATGTGAAACTTTTTTAAATATTAGCTCCACGTGAAGAAATCATAGAATAGTAGAATCACAGGATCATTTACTTTGAAAGAGACTCATAAGGATCATCGAGTCCAACTCTTGAGGAAGAAATGGGAGACAAGCAGTTGTCTTTTGTGCCGCTAGGCATGCTGAGCACATCCAGAAAAAACCTAGTGGAAGCATTCAAGACCAGAGGACAAAAGGATGCCACTGCAGAAGAAGAAAGACTGGGTGTTTTTATTCTCCATTGGTGACTTTGGATTTCTCTCCTCTCCAAAAAAGCTCAAACCCAGGTGCCCAGTAAGTTGCCTGCACAATTCCCAGGGAAAGCAGGCCGTGTGCCTTGAGATATACTGGAATGATTTGCCCAGTTTGCCCACTACAGGTTTAAGGAAATTACCTTCCATGCTGCAGGGTATCTCAGCGAATGTTAATACCTGGATGATTCAGTTGAAATTATTATCTTCAAGAAAGTACACTGTTTGTTGAGACTCAGGTTTTTTGGAGCTGTTCCAAAATCATTACACCTTTTATCTGCTGTAACACAGGGTACAAAGTTGTGCTGGAACGAAGTAGGACAAATGCACTTTGCATTTTATTCATTGCCTTAACATTAGAAATAAACTGGATGCAAAACTCTATGAAATCTTTAAGAAATGGAAATGCATCTATTTACTTAGAAAGACACAACCTAGGCCTTAGATCTCTCCTGTCAAGAGCTAGTCTTTGTATACTTAAAAAAAGATCTGAAAAATGATTTTTTTTAAAAACCAATTCTACAATAAGCTGCCAGTTTCCACTTGTATCCACTTCACAAATGTAATACAAAACACAAAAGAGTATCTAGTGACTGTTGGAGATGCTTAAAACTCACTTTTATTGCCAGAACACTGCCACAAAAATGCTATGCCTTAATGAAGAGTACACTAAAATGCGATACTTTATGACAGTAAAAAGAATAATTAGTAAATAGAAGTTTAATTTTGCTTTTTACAAATGTATACAGCTACCAGGACACTTTACATCTGGCAGGTTGATGAAATGAAAAGATTTTTAAACATCTGTAAAACTCTTTCAGGGAAGGCTGGGTGCTGACATTTTTGTTACTTGGCAGTACTAAAATCTTCAGAAACACACATAACTAAACTTTAACGCTTCAATAGGTCACTGCCAACTACATCTAATTGTGTTTCACTGCCTTCCTGTCTTCTGCTGTTTTGCTCAACTGACATACATACTGCAAGATAAAAAACAACACATCTATCTGTGGAGTTTCATTAAAACTGCAATCCTAAAATAAGGTGGTATAGTAAAACTTCTGGTTCAAGCTGAAGAACACCACCATACATGCACTAATAAGCTAGAAACTGAGATTTATAGTTAGAGACCAAGCTTTAACCCAGGAAAACATGTATCCATTTTACAAATTATTCACTGACAAAATCATTATTTTAAGGACTTTGCATTTGTGTATACAGTTACACAAATTTAATGTGGAAACTCATCAGCTTTACTCACACACCTGCTCCTATGCTGTCTTGATTTGCAGTTCCAAACTTTTGCTTGCTAAAAAATCTTTTTCTTCTTGGCATTAAACCAAGATTCTGGTTTGTTGTTTTCAGCTGGCTATCTAATATGATTCAACACTGATTTCAGATTAGTCTCATATAAATATAGCTAGAACAGATATGTATATTTTAAATCATGATATGAATTGTTATACATGTATTTAAATATTTAATAAATTCGGTAACACATAGTTAAATTAAGTGAAAGTCTGATTTCACCTGTCTTGTTTCCTGCTAACAAACCACCCAAACTGAGAAAAAAATATATATTAAATAGCTTCCCTCAGGTTCACATGTTCCAATACATGCAACTAAGCAGGGGCATTATACAACTTCTACAAATAAACACATTCTGGTCCTAATTAATAACTACCACAAATGTCGTGATAAATAAAGCTTTCTAATGAGCTCAGATATTCAATAAGATGAAAACATGACAGGATTTCTGTATATATCAATCTGGGTGAGCTAATCATTGGCTTTCCCTTTCCTTTCCCTGCTGAGATTGATGTCAACTGTTTCATTTGAACTCCTCTCTGACATATGCCTTTTTCTGGTTTCCAGGCAACCAGCATCATTGAGAAAGCTAAACATGTGCATCAACTACTGCTCACATCAATGCTTTATTTCAGAATACCTCAAAACACTGGCAATTAACAAGTTTAGTTTCCCAACCTGCAGTCCCTGAGGAATGGCTTCCCACTCTAAGTTCAAGTAAGAAATGTGGAAGAAGATTCTTTCAGTAAATATTATCTTCAGAAAATGTTATTGAAGGAAAATAAAAACCTTGATTTTTCTTTTTGCTTAAAAGTAAAAATAAACAAAAAACTTAAATATTCCTAATTCAGTTAGATCTCCTCAGAAATTCAGTAATGAAGTAGCGAAATTGAAGAATATGTGAAAATTTAATTTTTCTAACAAGTATAAATCATTTTCTAAGAGTCTTGTAGAGTCTGTGAAAAAATAGTTTGAAGAGTAGCATCAGATTAGGGCTATTAAGGAATACAAAAATAGAGACAGTCTGGAGTAATGAGCTGACTCCTTCATGATATTGACAGACAGCTTTTCAGATGAAAGAATGAAGGCATAATTAAAGCAACATATAATTTAATAACTCTCTAACACCAGTACTGGATGTATGATTGTGGAGTCTGATGGCTGGATTTGGAAAGGTCTGTATGTAGGGCAAAAGGCTCCCACTATGAAACTTAGTAATTTTATTTACTGTGAACTTCTGCTAGGAAGTGGGTAACATTATGAGAATTAACACAAAAATTGACAGGACTCCAGATTTGAAAAGATTATATAGCAAAAATCCCCAAGTGTATACAGACAGGCGGAAAAATATGTATATATAAAATATGTATATATAAAATGGTACACAAAAAAAACCCAACAACCCAAACAAACAGAAAAATCAACACAAGTAGAAGTCATGACATATTGTTAGTGTACATTTTTTATGATCCAGTGGTTTTATAGAATGAGAAATTGAGGTTTAGAGTAACCATAGTCCTTTGAAAAACAAGTGATGAAAAACACTTTAACAATTAATTTTTATATATATTCATATATATATATATGTTTAAGAATTCCTTGAGAGTAGCTCTACAGAGAAGGACCTGGGGAACCTCGTGGATGAAAAACTCAACATGAGCCAGCAGTGTGCTCTTGCAGCTCAGAAGGCCAATGTTATCCTGGGCTCCATCAGAAAAGGGGTGGCCAGCACGGACAGGGAGGTGATTGTCCCTCTCTGCTCTGCCCTTGTGAGGCCCCATCTGGAGTACTGTGTCCAGGTCTGGGGCCTCCAATGCAGGAAAGGTGCGGAGCTGTTGGAGACGCACTAGAGAAGGGCCACAAAGATGATCAGAGGGCTGGAGCACTTCCCCTACGAAGACAGGCTGAGAGAGATGGGTTTGTTTAGCCTGGAGAAGAGAAGGCTGCAAGGAGATCTCATTGTAGACTTCCAGTATTTAAAAGGGGATTATAAAAAGAGGAGAACTGATTTTTTACAAGCTTAGACAGTAACAGGACAAGGGGGAATGGTTTTAAGCTCATGGAGGGAAGGTTGAAATTGGATGTCAGGGGGAAGCTCTTTACAGAGAGGATGATGAGGTGCTGTAAAGGGCTGCCCAGAGAGGCTGTGGATGCCCCATCCCTGGAGGTGTTCAAAACCAAGTTGGATGAGGCCCTGGGCAGCCTTGTCTAGTACCAGATCTGGAGGTTGGTGGCCCTGCCTGTGGCAGGGGGTTGGAACTCGATGATCCTTGGGGTCCCTTCCAATCCAAGCCATTCTATGATTCGGTCCTTCCTGTTTTGAAGATACTAGGGTAAAATTGCAACTTATTATTATTATTATTATTATTATTATTAAAATACAACTAAAATTATAATTAGCTGTCTACATTTGGTCTGTTTTCATCTTATACAAGGAGAAAATCAATTTAATGAAATATTTACACAAGAACTAAATTCTTGCCTAGCTGGAAATGTTATTTCTATTACATTTATGACTTGGTTGAATTTTCTTTTTCTTTCTTTCTCTCATTTTTGTTTCTTCCTTTCTCTCTTCCTTTCTCTCATTCTCTCTTTTTGTCTTTCTTTCTTTCTCTCTCTCTCTCTCTTTTTTTTTTCCTCTGGTTCACAAAGTTTTCAGCACATGTATGATCCAAAACTAGTTTTACATTAGTAAACATATATGTTAAATATTTTTTATTATTTAATCTGAAATAAATATGAAAAGCTTAATATCTATGAAATTTATAAGGGTGACCTCAGTCTTTTCATTTAAGATATCCATGATAAAGACATTAAGAAACATTAGCACATGAATAGAGACAACAAACCAACTCTTGCGAAAAAAATATTTAGAAAAAAATAAAAAAGTTTATTTTTTGTCAGTCATAAGATAAACCTAGAGAGAAATTAATCAGTTATCTTTGCTTTCTTATCTAACTTCAAAAACACTGTATTTATTTTTTCATTTTATCTTATCTAACCAAACAGAATCAACTTGCAGATATATGTTTTTATTTCATCTTCTCTCTCACTGTCTATATAAGAACAAGATTAGCCTTCATAGTTGATTCACCTTATTTACAGTTGAAGATTTTTATGTTGTCAATTCCCAATATAGAATGAGTAGAAATTTTGCCTTTTTACAGCCTGAAGAATATCTAAAGGCTTTCATAAAGTTAACACAGAAGGAAAAGGGAAAATTCATTCTATGTGAAGCCCAGCACTGTTGTCAGTGTCGTTCGTATGAAGTGAAGCTCTAACTAGTATAGCCTTGTCATTATCATTGTTTTTCTTTTCATATCCCGAATAGATAATCTGCTAAACTCTGGATAGAGAATCTATGTCCCTTTCTTTCCCAGTTAAAAGTAAACAGCAACTGGTTGCTCTTTTCTCTCCAGAACAGTAGGTTTTCTTGGAAAACAGGTATTCTCCACTGCAGGAAAGACTCCAAAGATATTGAACTGCTCTCTAACTTTCACAACCTCATATGACATACAGGAACACGATTTCTGTGAATTGCTTCATAGCAAGGGCAGCATACATTTTAACAGTAATTACATAGCCAGATCATCAAGAAAAATATTCGAACATTCATTTTCCCCAGGATGGTGTCTATAACTCAGACTTGGAAAAGTTCCTATAAATATAAACATAAAATGCAGCACATCTTTGAAAGTTTATGAAACTAATAACCTGCAACATCAGGAAGTCCTTCAAAAATCTGTCTTTCATCAATTTAGCTGTCCCAGGATAACCAGAGGTGACCTAAAAAGATCTTTTATTTAGCCTGAACTTGCTTCCTGTGATGTTTTTGAAAATGAGGCTGAAAATGGGACATCTTGTTTTTGTTGTCATAGCCATTTCAAATGCCATCAACACTTTTATCAGCCAAGATGAAGAAGTGAAAAGCAGCATGCAAGTACAGACAAGAATTTGCATGAATAATGCAAAGACATTCAAATACTGAGATTTTTATGCAGGAAATTCCCTGTTGAAACTGGTTCTCAGCCTATCTAAAACTCTGTATTTTGAAACTTCTTATTTCTCTTAATCTTAGTAATCAAAATTAGCATAAATGGCTAATTAAGTTAGTTTTGTCAATCTTGCCATCTTTCTCACAACTGCTATGGTTCACTTAAAGTTGTGACTCCTAATGTAATCATTATTGCCTTAAGGAAAGGAAAATGCCTCCAGGGAATGCACATTTAATTCCAGGAGGTACAGAGAGCCCCATTTCCTGTTGTTTAACAAGCAGTCTGAAATAATGGGTTTAAAAGAGTATCGGGTTACTGATGTAGGCAGTATTTTGGAATACTAAACACATATCTGAGTTCCTCATTAAAGAATGGAAATGATGGACCAGCTGTTAACAGTTTAGCAGTACCCTTATCAAGTCATGACTACAAACCACGGGTATTGATTTGGCAGATTTGGAGGGGCAACACCCTGCAAGATGCTGACCACTATGCTCCAGTATCCAGCAGTGATTAAAAGCCACTTTCAAAGAGCAAGAGCAAGGAAGGTGCAGAGTCTTCTGAATATCTCCACTACATGTGCTGTTACTCATTATCAGGAAGGTTTGAGAGGACTAGCATGTATTTTTTTTTTCTTCCTTTTGCCCTTCCTCCCCCCAGAGTAGCTGACAAGCTCTGCTTACAAAGCATACTGGAGGAAATAGATGTAACATGGAATTGCTCAAAAGAGAGAGAGCATCTTTTTCTTAGCTAACTATTTTCAGACTGTGTTGGAAAGGGGGAATCTTCCTCTTCTTCCACTACAAATACACAATTAAAAAGCATTTCCAGGAAAAAGAACAAGTATTTAAAAAGTAACTTTAATTGGCCTTTTTAAGCCTGAAGGTGATCTAACACTGATGCATTTTTAGTGTTAATGATATTGGGAATTTTAGATAATAAAAACTCATTGTTTCACCAGTATAAAAAGGGTTGGAATATTTTAATAACAAAATCAATACAGTATCTTAAGAGAAAGGCAATTTCAACTGACCTCAATTTATCCTTTAAGCCTGCAGAAGTCATTTATACTTTATTAGAAAAGATACTGACAGGATCAGAAAGACCCACCTAATCAACATGTAGCTAAGAGGCTGGTGCTATCAGAGGAATTTCTTTTTTTTTTTTTTTTTTTTTTTTTAATCATATGGCAGTTTATTCAGCACCAGGCCTGACAGCAACAGATGGGGTCCACCTGGGTCAAAAGAGGGAAAGAATTCTGGCCTAGGAGTTGTCTGGGCTCATTGACAGGGCTTTAAACTAGATTTGAAGGGAGAAGGGGATGATAGTGAGCCTATCCACAACAAAGTGTGGGATGGCATAACTAAGTTAGAGAGACAAGGTGCTACTGGGGACCCTCAACCTGCTGCACACTTGAAATCCAATGACGATGAAAGCGACAGGGAGACTAAAGATAAATACTTCATAGGAATAAATGATTTATCCTCTAAGAAATTGACATGACCATCTGAAGTGCCTTTACACCAGCTCACGCAGATTAGGAAACAAACAGGATTTGGAACTCAAAGTGGTACTCAAAGACCATGATGTAGTTGCCATGACTGAAATCCGGTGGGATGATTCCCACAGTTGGAATGTGGCTATTGACAGCTACAAGCTGTTCAGAAGGGGCAGGCAAGGAAGGAGGGGAGGAGGCGTTGCCCTCTACATCAAGGAAGGAATAGAGTGTGAAGAGCTGAAGAATGGCCATGAGCAAGTTGAAAGTCTCTGGGCAAGAGGTAGAGACTGAGGAAATAAAGGGAGCCTTGTGGCTGGGTCTACTACAGGCCACCTGGTCAAGCAGAGCCTGTTGATGAAGCCTTCTTCCTCCAGCTACAGGAGGTGTAATGATCACAGGCTCTCGTCCTGCTGGGGGACTTCAGCCACCCTCATATCTGATGGAAAAGTATCACAGTGAGCTGTAGGTGATACAGAAGGCTCTTGGAATGCAACAAGGATAACATAATGAGCCAGGTAATAGTCCCACCAGGAGGGCATGCAGTGCTGTTGCTCACCACTGTGAGTAAACTGCTAAGGATTGGAGGTTGCTTGGGCTGCAGTGAACATGAAGTAGGGGTGGTTACACTCTTGAGGGCTGTCGAACAGGCAAAGAGTAAAATCAGGAAGCTTAATTTTAGGAAAGCCAAATTACAGCTCTTCAGGGAGTTAGTCAACAAAACCCCCTGGGAATCTGTCCTCACACACAAGGGAGCGGAGCAGAGCTGGCAGATCTTTAAGGAAGTTTTCTCCAGGGCACAAGAGCTCTCCATCCCCAGGTACAGGAAGTCAGGGGAGGAAGGCAAGAGACTGTATGGTGCGATTAATATGCCCAAGGGATGAGATGCCATCCAGAGTGACCCAGACAAGCTCAAGCAGTGGGCCCAGGAGAACCTCATGAGGTTCAACAAAGCGGCAATCCCCACTATCAGTACAAGCTGGGGGTTGTAAGGATAGAGCACAGCCATGCTGAATAGGGCTTGGGGGTACTGGTGAATGGCAAGCTGGACATGAATCAGCAACATGCCCTTGCAGCCCAGAAACCATATCCTGCACTACATCTAAAGAAGTGTGGCCAGCAGGTTGAGTGAGGTGATCCTGCCCCTCTACTCTGCAATGGTAAGACCTCATGTGAGATGTGGACCTGTTTGAGCTCATCCAGAGGAGGGCCACAAAAATGATGCAAGGGATGGAACACCTCCCCTACAAGGACAGGCTGAGAGAACTGGGGCAGTTCAGTCTGGAGAAGAGAAGGCTTTGGGGACACCTGACGGTGTACTTTCAGTATCTAAAAGGGGGCTATAAGTAGGAAGGAGACAGACTTTTTAGAAGCATCTGCTATGACACAACAATGGGAAATGGTTTCAAACCAGAAGAGGAGAGATTTAAATTGGATATACAGAAAAAGTTTTCTTATGCTTAGAGTAAATCATTTTCCAAATAGAGCTAACAGTCTAATTAGTAGCTACTTATGTGAACAGTATTTAGAGTTGGCATTAATAATACTATATTGAAATAGACTGAAGGAAAACATGCAAAACAACCATACTAAACCTATGCAGGCACAACTCATTTTTCCACATGTGAACATTTTTTATTTCAGCAAGTAGCTGAAAATCAAGACTTTTCCTTAGATGGTAAAATACTATTTCTTCATTAGTAGCATAACAACATATGCAAATAAATAAATAAATAAGTCAAGCACTTCTAAAGTTCCTGGCTTTCAAATGAAAGTGCTTTCTAGTGAAACTAATATATAAAAATGTACTGTCCTGTTTTCAACCAGGACAGGGCTAATAGCTCACCAATACTTTAGCTACTACTGAGTGACAAAAACTCAACCAGAGCCACAATGCTCAGAAGGGAAGAGCCATTGCCTTTATGATAAGGTAGCAGGGAGTGAGGCAGAGCCAGGACAGCTAGCCTGAATTAGGCAAGGGATTATTTCATACCACCTGACATGCCAAATGCAATAAAGCTGTGAGGGGGAAGCTAGGCAAGACAAAGTTGCTGGGGATGGTCAGTGAGTGGGGAGGTTTTGTGTTGTCTGAAGGGCCTCAGTTGGTAGGCAGTTGTTTTGTTGAACGGTCAGTGGGTGACAAGTAATTGCATTGTGGATTTACATGCATGCCATTGTATTTGTGTTTCCATTTTCCTTTTTGTCTTAGGAAATAGTTTTTAATTCAACTCATGAGTTCAGTTTTGCTTCCAGATCTTTTCCTCATCCCACTTAGGGGAAGCAAACGAATGGCTGTGTGGTGCTAAGCTGTTGTCAGGTTACGCCGCAGCGCATACTCTTTATCTTTGAACTTTAGAAATACTAATTCTAATCCATACTGGGGGCTAGCTTTTGTACAGTATCCTACAGAAGTATGTTACGGCGTGTAAAAGACTTACGGGAAAAAAAATCAGATATTTTAGACAGACTACATGGACTGTCTTTTATTTTTGCAGCTAACATGTAGAGTTGTTACTGCATGCCTTGCAGGAAGTTGTTTTCTACCTTCACTATTAATTAAGAATACTTCCAAATTCTGGGACTTACTTATTTCCTTGAGCAATTCTTTGTATAAAAATGTAAGCCTTCAGGTTGAGAACTTTCCATTATATGCTTTTCAAAAAATCTTTAGAACACTTCTGGTGTTACTATGTGTTCCACAATAGTTTATATTAAAATATATTTTCTCAGTATTTTCACTTGTTACTAAGCAACTATTGAAGTGATTCCAGGCCAACTAGTTTTATTGAAGTGCTGTACATGCAGAAATGATATTGAGTTTTGTTTAGAAGTGAAGTAAATTACATTCTGCTAGATGCTGCGGAACTCAACTTTAATTATGTCAGGTTATTTTCAACATGAAATCTCAAAATCTTTCACAATTTCATAGTAAGTTTGAGAAAACAAATGTGCTCATGCCTACTTCCTGTCTCTTGAGGGAGATAAATCTGCTCCTAATAAAAATAAATTATATTTGAAAGCTAAAAATGACATATTTTCTTTAAACAGCTGAATATATTGTACATTTGAAAATGATTTGAAAACAATCACGGTCTACCTTACCGTTATATTTTTTTTCAAACTATTTATTACCAGAGAGTAAAAATTAAATCTCCAAGGCTGTCATTTCTAAGAGTGATGCCTGTAATATTCAGTAGTAAATAAGGAAAACAAATAGGGGATAAGCCCATGATTTAGTTTAAAGAAAATAAATGGTAAGTATCACAAAATAAATAAATAAATAATTCAGTAAGATTTTATTTTATTTATTTATTTAACTGTTTCAATTCAATGGCAGTGAGAGAAATGGCATTTAACTTGGTTTGGTTTAGCCCACGCCAACCAGCTACTACTTCAGCGAAAGGGTTTCTTTAAGAACATTTTTATAGTGTTAATAATAAAAGTGTGGATATTACAATGCTAATTTTCAAAGTACGGGAGAGCTAGAAACTGTCTTAACTAGACGGTTTTTTTAATCTCTAATTCACTGCTTTTAGTCTATACAGTAACATTATATTTCTTTGAATTTGCTGTAGTTCCATCACAATGTATATACATGGTGTGCAGAACTCCTTGTGTACAGATTAGAGACTTACGTGCAGACTGGAGATTTCAAATTCATGGTGATGAACTACTATTTTGTATGAATTAAAATCAACAGGACTATTCTGTCTGAACTTAGTGGTAATCAAGAGAACAGACCAAACCAGAGAGAAACTGGTGATGCATCTTGCACCTCTGTGCATCAGTCAGATGCTATTCTAAGTGAAGAAATAACTTTCAGAGAAGATGATTCACTAAACAAAAAATATGCGGTCAGAAAAATATATTTGGGTAATTTTAAAAGGAGTAACCTTTTAATATACTCTTGGAAATCTAAGCCTTCTTCTAGACCTCCTCTTTGATGGCCGTCAGAGATATTCAGAACATGTACTGTATTTCTTTAATTCTCCCAGCCTGGCGTTACATGAAATGACATAACATACCAAGTTATGCCTCCAATGCAAATGTCACAAAATCTGTGAACTGCCAATGTCATGAATCAGAGACTAAGTGCACAATTTATACATGTATAATCTCTCTAATTTCAGAAATGCTCTCTTAAATATACCTCTATGCTTATACATTATTAAAAATTTTATTTTCCAGCTTCTATGGAGCAGTGCTTATCTATATAACTTTGTGACTTTTAATGCTCTTACAGGGTAAAGGTACATGGCAGCAGTACAAAAAAGGTACCGACTACAGATTTCCTTTCCTTAAAATAGTTCCATTGGCCCTGAAGGACTTTAAGAGTGGCAGTTGAAAACTGCCTTAGGGATATTTTTGAAACAAGGTAACCAATGTTCTCCTTCTTCCTGAATTCTTAGACTATTATATGCAGTCAAGATTAATTCCTTTTTCCTGCAAGCAGGAGTCATCTTCACAAGGTTCCTTTAAGTGACCCGATACATTTATATTTATCACATTAATGATGAATGTCAGTTCTTACTGTGCTATGTGAATTACATTTTGTCTCATTCCTGATATAAAGTAGGCATTTCAGGTCTCTTTTGTTTGCTTTGGATAAGAAAAGAGGAGTGGAAAGAGAAAACAGAGGAGAGAGAGAATTCTCATCATTTTGGAATATGTAATGTGTGAAATAGTACTTTGCACTAGGATCCAGGTACAGATGATTTGATCTAGTATTAATTCAGAGAAAAATAAACAAAAAAAGCATATCAGTCTATCTAGTAAACTATTGCCTTTGCAGTAGTTAGGTGTTTTCTTTGTGAAACCACTTCCATTCCTGTTGTGTTCTGGTTCTTGTATTCCTGCATTCCCACAAGTGGAACATCCATGGTCCTAGATGCATCCTGTAACTAAAAATATAAGCTTGCACATAAGTGTTTGCTGTACTTACAGAGGAAATACCACTCTAAGCAGACAAAATATTTCCATAAAACCAATCATATGTTCTTTAACCACATCTGTTCTATAATCTCATTGAATTTAAGAGGCACTAAGTAAACAATTGGATTTATACTTTTTTTAAGTTTTACCATCTCTTTAATTTCATTCTGTTATCATCTTGACAGTCTCTGAATTTGGTGCCCTCCGTTTACCTTCCAAACAATTCTACTTATTGAGGAGATCAGATATCTCTGCTTTACTAGAGTAACATAAGGAAATCTTATGTTGCACAAGAAATCAGGGTAAGAAATCCGTACAGTCTTAATGATGCTTTAAGAATGGCCATACACTGAAAATGAGATTTAGAGAACCCAACAAGCTGTAAGTGAAGTCAACAAGGGGTTCTGGGAAACGAGTATGACTGAGATTGACACTCTGCTTGTTAGAGAATTTAATAATGATTTTAACGTGTCTCTGTCAATTCAAAATTCACAGCTATTGACTACATCCTTTATGATAACAAAAGAAACTGGAAAAAAAAAACCTCACAGAAATGGGGAAAAAAATGTGTCTCAACTGTGCAGAAAGTCAGCATTCAGAGTTGTGTAAAAATTCTGGTTCAGATTTGCACTTCTCTGATATTTGCAGTAGGTAGCAACATCTAGGTATTGACTTGGCATACTCGAGATGAAGGAGTTGTGTTTTTTTTAACAGTCTTGCTTATATTACAGTATCTCTGAATGTCATTCAGACTGAGACCAATGCTTCTTCATGCAAGGTATTTATTTATTTATCTCAGTATTTTATTTTATTTTTTTCCAAAAAGGAAACAAACTAAAAAAACATGTTCCTGCGGACAAGTTCTGAAAGTACCCAGCAGGTAGCTGATAAGTTCCCTGATTGTGTATGTGTGATCTGAGAAGGATGTTAAATTGCTCAGCACCATGGAGACTGAGTGGCTGTGCACATATCTATTGGTAACATTTTAAGTACCTTAGAGAAGTTGAACATTTCTAGAGCACTGAGACCTACTCTTTGACTTTGGTTTTTAAAGCAGAATTGAGGTAATCAAAGCCATTTATGGATCTTGCCCTTCTCCATTCATTCTGGACTCCAGTGGCTGAACTTAGAACAATGTGAGTATGGATTAATCCAAGAAATCACTGAAGTTCTATAATTAGAAGTTTGGAAAGAAAATAAGCAGTAATAAATTGATTCCTCTTCCGTTTTCTTGTTTGTTTGTTTGTTTTTTATGCATGACCATAAATGACATAACATATATTGCAGAATCACAAGAATCATAGGGGTAGCAAGGGACCTCCAGAGATCACTGAGTCCAATCCCCCTGCCAAAGCTGGTTCCCTACACCAGGTTGCACAGGTGGGTGTCCAGGTGGGTCTTGAATACCTCCATAGAAAGCAACTCCACAACTCCCCCTGGGCAGCCTGTTCCAGTGCTCTATCAAACTCACCGTAAAGAAGTTCTTGCACATGTTTGAGCAGAACTTCCTGTGCTCCAGTTTCTGGCCGTTTCCCCTTGTCCTGTCTATTCTTTGAGAAGGGAACTTAAAATTACTTCGCTTGTAAAGTTTATTTACAAAACAAGTGTGAATGCAGTGGCCACGCTCAAATAGTAAAACCTTTATGTATTCGAAATTTCTTAAAAGCACTGACTACAAGCAGATACATATGTTCTGTTGCATTGTACCACATGCAGTGTGCATGCAAGGTTTACATAAGACACAGCCTTGTCAGAATGGCTACACCATATAAACAATATCCTAAGCTACCTTCCTCCAGAAAGTCCTGTTTGTCTTTTTCCTTAGGTTTCGAGCCAGGGAATCAATAAGACACCTTCGGTCTGGAGTAAGATGTCAGTCTGATGTTTACTAATTAAGTATTTGCCTCTCAGAATAACTTTAATCTAGATCTGGATCTCCACACTGGGATTCACTTCCCTCTTTTGCTGGTGATGTCACTGTCGTCACTCTTCAAGAAAGTTGATACCTTATCTCCTATTGAAACCACTGCACATTTTTACTCTGCAGTTAAAGGTGCGATCCTCTTGCAATTCCTACAAAATCTTTTTCCCTAAGACCTGATTGTAACATTTTCTCAGGTACAGTGACTGAAAGACCCAGTCATGAGTTACTTTATGAAACTAATGGCATTATTTTACTGTTTGTAGCAAAACACAGCATAGAAAAAAACTTCCTACCCAGTATGGAGTTTACCAAACATAGCAGTGTTCTACATTCAAAACTGAAGATATAATGTAATGTTTTTATGGAGAGGGATTTGTTTTCATAAATTTCAGTAACTGCATAAATCCCTGGTAAGCAAATATAAAATAAGTTTATCTTCCAGCTTATAGTAGGGAAGCTTAATATCTACTTCCTTCTGATAAATACTTTTGGAACTGTCTGAGTAAACGTTTCCAAAGCAATTAAACAAATCCTTGATTTTTGATAATGAAGTACTTGAAGATTCGGTTACCTGTGTGAAAATTAAAGTAGTTACATATTCAAAAATTGTTTTTAATTGAAGAAACTGTGTTGTGTATAACACACACAAAAGAGAAACAATCAAATAAAAAAATTTTAAAAGTTAAAATGTTATTCTGACTTCCTTATTTGCATGTAGGTGAAAATTTTTATTTTTGTCAGCTGAAGCATAAATATAATCACTTTTATTTCCTTCAAAAAAAACCGAAACAACCCTGAAACAGAACCACACATACATGGGAATGGAGAATTTTACAAGAAATCAACATCTGGCTTGGTATAAGAATCACATGGTAATAGGCCCTAATTTTCTAAAGAAAACATGATTACAACCAAGAAAACAATGACTATTTAAGCCAGTCATAAGGGTTATAAGATTATACAGTTTGTGACACAATACTTAACTGTATTAGAAATGGCAGAAATATGTGAAAAAAAAAAAGGAGGAGAGAAAGAAGGAAAAGATCTTTTTTCTACTTGTAGTCACCCTATTTAAAACCAGTGAGAGAAGAAATATGTTCTACAAGTGCCTGTATGACTGGACGCAGAGGCAGTGCTGCTCAGCAAAGAAAGGGAATGCAGTGAAGAAATTCATATAGCACTTAGTGGAACTAGAATAATTTGTTTTTTTTTTTCTTGAGCTAATAGGATATAGATATTTGTAATATTTTAGAATACATATAGCAGTATCTGATTAATAAAAATTATCTAATGCTGATTGATTAAATTTTGATTAACTGGAAACAGTTGCTTTTTTCATTATTGTAACATTGTTTAGCCTCCTTTCACTGCTTTTTTATTTATTTATTTATTTCTTATTTTCTCTGGCTTTTAAATGAATCTACCCCTTCATACATATTATATAGTTCAATCAGAATAAATGAATAACTAAATAATTCTCTTGGTCTTTTGTGTTTCTCTCTTCCTGAAGAGTGTGATGGAATTAAATGCATGTTTTTATCAGGTATGGGTGCTCCTGAATGGGATTCTGTAACAAGACATGTTAGGTGCATGCGCCCTTATGTTTGCAGTGAGAGCTGCAGGGACCACTTCTGTAAAGTGAGGCCAGGGCTGCTCTATGCTGGACACAGCTGGTACCACTTGGTTCCAGCAGGCTTTTCTGGAAACATCTGTTTAAGAAAGTGCAAAACACTAAGAGAGATGGGGAAACAAATGAGAGAGCACAATGCCAGAGGAGTGGATTTTGCTCCATTGCAAAGCTGGTAACACCCCTGAAAGGTCTGCAGCTTGTGGAGGACCTATGCTAAAGCACAGGCAATGAGATGATAGAAAGAAAGAAAGAAGGAGTGGAAAAGTAGAATGAGAAACGGGAAGAAATGACTTCATGTTGGCCTCACAGATGGGACTGAGTGCAACCTGTGGTGATAACAAGTGAGCAGAAACTAGGAAGTGGGTCTGAAAAGTGTTTTCTATAAGTAAGTGCCTATAGATTTGTCTTCTTTTTTTTCCAAATAAATAAATTCATACTTAATGGTTTATGTTAATTAATAGTAAATTAAATGAAATTCTAAATGTTGAGTCTGTCTAGCCCATGACAATAACTGGTAAATGATTTCCCTGTGTCATGGGGTTATCTGGACCAGTCTATGTCTGTGAGAGGGACAGTGGGCCCAAGGGCCCCCCTTCCCAGCCCCCTCCCCCAAAGAAAATGGGAAGGGAAAGGGAAAGGAAAGAAAACGAACAGACCTCTAGGGAGGTAAACTTATTTTACTAACTATAATATAATACAATCTAATTAAGACGGATAAATCAAACAAATGGAGAGAGAGTTATCGGAGCACTTGCCTCTTCGTCGGTCGAGAGCCAAGAAGAGCCCACCCCCAGCCAGTCCCTCCATGACGTGTAGGGACAGGTACCCAGATTAGAGTGTTAACACTAACTCCCAATGCACTACATGATGTTATGATGTGGAATACTGAAAACCAAAATCACAAAACCATGACACTCTGTCTTTATTTTGATCCAGGAATTTTCTCACTCTGTATTTTCATATTATATCCTTCATCCTGCAGTAGAGTGATAGGCCAAACCCCACACTACATAACCATAAAGGGGGTTAAATTTAGTTTTTCAAGAACTATCAACCCTATTGGGTAATAGTTCTTTTCCCCTGCAAAATGGAAACAACAAAAAAAGTTCTGATGAATATAAAACTTTGAAAGGGTGGGTAATTTAAATGCTACAATGTAGCAGATGTTATGAACATAAGATATATTCAAAAAAATCTGTTTTGTTGCTACGAGTCTAATGTAGTGCTCTTAAGCTGGTTCAGCTGTGAGCAAATACAAAAATCACAAGTACCTGAACCCTCAAGAAGTCCTGCTTCTGGAAAAAATGCAGCAATATGAAAAATGAGCTTGTAAACAGAGGTTTGTTTCAATAGACAAACAAACAAAGTAAGTGGGAGTGAACAGTCTTTACACAGCTCTAAATCAGGTATATAGAAGTACCTAAATGTTAGCAGCCTGTTCCAGGATCCCATGAGAATGGTTAGTGGTAATAACTGTTCCAGATCTTACCATATAGTTTTTTTTGCAATGAAATTTTAATCAAAACCATCCTACATTTATATGGAAATTGTCTGAGAACTGCTTGTATTCTTCAAGTATAGACTTTCTCTGCTTTGGAAAGACTTCTCTCTTCCGTCCCGGTTCTTCCCTCATGACTATGTGTGGGAATTGGCTATTTCCGTTACATGAACTTTTAATATATGATCATTCCATGTGATTCCTCTGTCTTTGTCATATTTCTTCTGTAGTCATTTTCTGATCAGGCCTTGAGTCTTATTAGAATGGAGTTCCACAAATTCATCGTCTCTTTGATCAGTGAGGCACTTCATCTGCTTGTCCCAGTGGAATTATTTTGGGAATCTCCCAATGACATGAGAGCTCAAAAAGCATAAAACAGAAAGAAAAATGATTTTAGCTATTCCAGTATAATAGTTGTTTTGAAAATAAGTGCATTAATACTGTGAAATATAATTCAAGCAGCCGTACATTGGCAAAGTCTCATTTATCGCCTAAATTCTGCAGTTATTTCCTAATGGTCATGAGATTTTCTGTATCATATCATATTTTTATTATTATTATTATTATTATTATTAAAAACATATGGTATGCTATGAAAATTTTGCAACGTACATTGCTTTTTTGGTAAAGTTGAACACGATAGCATTTTCTTTTCTTACAGTGCCTTCTCTTGCTTCTCTCCCTCCACATCTTCAGATTTATCAATAAAGCACATATATAGATTCTTTGTCATGAGGAAAAGAAAGCCATCTGAAGATGAAAAAGCCTTTTTTAAAAATCTCAGTCATCTTTGCAGTCTCTCAACTTTCATTATATCTTTTATCAGATGTACTATACCCAAAGCAATCACTATGACAATCTATATTGTTAATACTACTTGAATTTTGATACCTCCATGCACACAGATCAATAGCTGTAGCCACACAAAAAATGTGGTATACCTCAACAGAACGTGGAACAGGAACAAGAAAAGAGCAACTTTATATTCAATAGTAGGGTGTAAAAATGAATGAATAAATAAATAAATAAATTATGTTGGTTTATTTATGATACAGTTGTGATTTAATCATAAGACCAAATAGAAGTGAAAGAATCACACTGCTTAGCCGCTCTTAGATTTCTCATTTTCAAATCTTAAATACTCAGTCCCTTGTATATTGTTGGTTCAAATGATCAAAGCCACTGTGTTAAATGAGAAAGGGAAGTTATGTTTCCAGATGGCAAAAGTAGTTACATCATTGTGAACAGAAAGTCATATTTAAATTACAGCTAGAATAGCCATCAGTAGATTATCTATATTAGAAGCAGGAAGTGAAAAGAAAATAAATTAATATGTACAGCTGCACCTAAGCTATTGTATTTCATATGTTTGTATTTAGCTTTTCCTTGACTTCAACAGTTTTTCAGTGATGTAATATAACATTAGATATCATGTGATAATAACAGTGAGTTCTTGTACTCCTTGGTAATACTTGAAGAAATTGCTGAGCTCAAAAGAAAAAATTTAGTCACAGCTGCCCTTTTCCTCTCCTTAGATGAGTCAGTCACCTAAAAAATCCCCCAATTTTTTTTATTTTTTAAAGTTCAGTGGCATTACTTAATACTAACATTTCATGCAAACACATTGATACAGATATTATCTATGTCATGTTTATTTATTTAGGAGAAAGTAGTTGTAAGTCCACTTCTTCCCAGTCTCAACAAATGAAAAGATAACATAAAAGCAGTATTTTTTCCTAATTAAGACCAAAAAAATGGAAATTTACAAATAGTGGGGAATAGGATGCTCCTCTCTACAGGCAAAAACAGTCTTATTTTTGAGCAGCTTATAAAGAGACTTTGGATTCACTACAACAGGGGAGTAACAAGATATTAGAACAGATGATGATAGATGAAATCAACGTCAATGAAAGTACACAGCCATTCGGCCAGAAAAGTGGAATGCATGATGCAGGAAGAACATTACATTCTGTCTTCCACTAGAAATAAAAGCATTAGCTAGATTTTTTTTAAAGATTTTATGGAATTAAAGGATTCAAAGGAGAGATCTGAGAAGAAAAGAGTAGTCTTTTATTTGTTTTAAGAAATGTTAGTGTATTGTTTTTATTAACAAATAATTTTGTTGTGTATCAGTGAAAACTGAATATTTCTAACCTGCTATTCCAGATAAGCAGCAAATAAATAATTATAGATTCCGTTCTAATACATAAGTTTCCATCTAAGATTTCTTTTGCCTGAAAAATTTCTCAGAAGAGATAAGAAATTTAGATGTTCAGTATTGCCACGGAGCAGAACCAAACACTTCCTGATGATCAACTGTTTTCTTCACAAGAAGAAAAATAAAATATTTATGGCTACATGGCCAGTACAATCTGTTGTCTCTCATACCTGTCCACTCTAGCTTCCTCCCTGACTCTCAAAATGAACCAGAGATTATGAATGGTTAAACAAAGCACATAAGTAAACATGAATTAAGATAAAAGAAACAGATAATTCTTAATTCCTTCTCCCCCAGCAGTATGGTATATCAATCACAAAAGGGAGGAAAACAACAAAGGAGCAAACTGTGAAAGAAAAATTAATGCAAGACTGAATGTCTTGGGCTTTCAGATGTGGGAAGATATTTAAGATAATGCTTTATACTCATATTGAAAATCTTTAGAGATATAGTCTACCACTACTATATCCAAAAACAACTGAAAAGCCTGTTGTATTCACCTTCCAACATGGCCAGATTTTACACATCCCATCCAAAGAGGAAAACAAAAGTTATGAGGGAGAAAAATATCTCAAAATTCTCTTCTTCTTGGGTCTGAATGATAGGAGTGTGCCTAGATGAATATAAAATGGTGAGATTTCATAAAGAAGTTGTGATAAGTGAAATTTGCTCTCATGTAACCACTGATTACCAATATCTTCGAAACTGAACAGCATACTCACCACTACTATCACTGAGGCCACCAAGAGGCGTCTATAAGAAAAAGGAGCAGAAAACTTTGTAGGATAAGCTACCATCAAGATATAAATGCTTTTGTTTGTTTGTTTCATCTGTTGCTGGCAGAGGTCTTTTCCTAAGAGCTAGTCTCGCATCAAATGTATCACAGCTTATTCTGGGTGAAGACCATTGTCTTCACAGTCACACTTTTTTTTGAAGAGAACCTTTTTGATTTTGTCCACATTTTCTTTCTTACCACAACTGCTCTTGCATCCATTGAATGGACTTCAATTATTCATTTTTATGTTTTTATATTTTATGCTTTTATTTTATTTTATTTTATTTTATTTTATTTTATTTTATGCTGGCAGATATGATTATGTATATTTCACAAAAGGTTTCCAGAAATTGACGCAGCTTTTCTTAATGGCTACATTTTCCTTGATATCTACTAATAACTCAGGGATGACCTACTTGTTTCAGTACATTGTATGTGCATCTAATACGAGAAATTACAGCTGACCTTTTGCTGTTGGAAGAATTATCAGCGAAAGGGAAATAAAGCATTGAGGAATAAAAACCCACAGTAATGATGTGTTTCTTCTTAAAGGGACTTGTACTTCAAATGATCAAGTAGGGATGTACTAGATATGCTTGATGAGAAACACACAAGTTAAATAAAACATAGTGTTTTTTATTATTGTTAATATTTGTATTCCATATACTATTGCAAATATTAAAAATAGTTGATCCTAATATTACCATTTTAGTGATGTGTCTTATTCTAATCACTTTGAGAACTCCATTATGATTTTCTTCTCTGTTAATAAACTGAGTTTTCATTAGAGATGTTTGTAGCTGACAAACAGGTAAAATTTCTTAGCACTAGATACACTAAACAAAGAAACAAAGTTGTGTCTCCACCATATATACTTAATATAAGATATCTTAATAACAATGATTAAAGTAACCAAATTTATCTGATATTAAAAATTGACTTGATATTAAAATCTTATTAGAATATAGACATTCTGTTGTATTTTATGATGTGAGTTGCTAAACAGACTGCTCATGCTAAATTGTGCCATGACATTTGAGTACACATCACAGAATCATTTTTCAGTTCAGATGTTAGAGGCAGATGTTGGTGGTATAGCAGTACAGGTTGAATCTTCCCACCAATATTTTATTACATGTTGTTGCCATGTGACAGATGGCAGCAGAGGGACACTGACAAAATGGTGTCTGACATGGGAGTGCATATGTAGTAAAGGTGTGTCATTGAAATCCTCCATGAGAAAAGAATGGTACCCACTGACATTCGTTGATACTTGTTGAATGTTTCTGAGACCAACTAGTGAATGTGAGCACAGGGAGATGGTGGATGGTGTGTTCCAGCGATGATGACAGCAACAGTGGATCACCACCACTGGTTCATATTGTTACATGCGCGACATGCAGTCTCTTGTTCATTGCTGGTGAAAATGCATAGCTAATGGTGATGATCATGTGGAAATATAGTGGTTTTTTAGCTGAGAATTTGTTCTATCAAATAGTGTTATTGTAATCTTTGTATCTTAACATGGTAATGTTAAGATGATGATCTGAGTCTTAACATATAGAATACATTTTCTTTGTGAGAATAAAAACTACATATTACATAGACAAAAAAGAAGCAGAAAGTTCCACTGATTACACAAAATAACCCTTGCTTACAGCATTCAGGGATTTGGAAATCAGACCTTGGCACTCCTGTTGCAGATAAAAAATGGGAGACTCAATAACTTCAAAAAAAGAGTCAGGTAATGCTACTTCTATTACTGCTCCACAGTGCCATGTCCTATGAAATCACACCTCGCATAGCTCAACAGATGTATTTCATCTCGAATTTATCCTTGAGCTGAGAAATTACATGCATTGGAAAATAACACTAGATAGGACTTGAAGAGAAAAATGCTTGAATGTTTTTATACACTGTATTTGTAGCCCATATCAATGAAAAGAGACAAGGAAGAACATTACTTACTCATACGCTGTATAGGTTGATTATAGTCTCCACAGTCAGATTAGTAAAAGGAAAATTAGGAAAGATTCATTCTTGCTGGATAGAGAGAAATTTGCACATTGCTGATGATGTGAACTCTCAAAAACAGTGCAATTAACTATAACTAGTCTCCTAATTAGATCATTTTACTTTAAAAACATCAGCTGCAGAGTCCAGTTTTTTGTACAGTTTAGCCTTAACATTACAAGATGTTGTCCCAAAATTAGCATCCATAATCCAGAACTTTGCTAGGTATGTTACTGGGAATAAAAGATAAAATACTATCTTTCTTCTTTTCTAGAAATAACTGTTTAGAAAGGGGTTGGCAGAAAATTCTTCCTGAATGGTAAAATCCATGCTATATCAACTTCCAGGGCAGATGGAAAAATCTTAACTTCGAAAAAACCTTAATTTTTCAGGTCAGTACATTTTGTTGACATTATATACGCTACTCTCTTTTCAGTATGTTATTGTGGAATTAGCATCTCTGAGTATAGAAAAGCTCAAAGGCAACAGCATTGCTATTTACACCTATTACCTATACGTAGAGCTATTACACCTTTCCCTTTCACTATGCACTGACCAACTGAGGAGGATCAGAAATAGAAATGGAGAAAATTCTGCATGTGTCCTCATGCGGTTTATGTAAAATATGTTTATTCAAGGTGAAACATAAGCATACAAGTAAAACAACGTACTTTTGATACATTAGCAAACATTTATCTGTCATAAATACAATTGCTGTGTTAATAATTAACAAAAAAAAAAAAAAAAGACTAGTTCAGAATTTTGAGATGTGCACCAGAGATGTATTGCAGGGCTGGGCTGTCCAGGCTGCCTGGGGAAGTTGTGTTGACTCCATGCTTGGAGGTACTCAAGATCAGCTGGACAAAAACCTAAACATCCTGGTCTGATATCACAGTTGGCCCTACTTTGAGTGAGGGAATGCACTAGAGACCTTCTGAGGTCCCTTCTAACCTGAATGGTTGTATAACATCATCTCTGCTTTTGCATAAACTGAGATTCATTTTTATTCCTTGTCATGTAGAATATTATGGTGTACTATATAATAGTGAAAATGTTAATGAAATGGAAAAGAATGTTAAGGGAAGAGTAAATATAAATAAAATATATGTAAGCGTTAATTTGATTTTTTTTTTTTCCAGAAATATTATGATTGGACTGAATGATATCGGAGGTCTTTTCCAACCTTGGTGATTCTATGATACTATGTATACATTTCTTTCAACTTCTTATGGATGCTTATGCAATGTATACTTGTGGAAAATTAGTTTCAAATTTTCCATATCTGAATGGAAATATAATTCTGCTCCTATAGTCAAAGAATATTTAATCCAGTCCTTACTGCTATCACTTAACCTTTAATATCCTTCCAATGGGTGAAAAAATGTTATGTATTACTTCCTGCCAACTGCTTGCTCCCATCACCTTACTCGAAATTTTCTGGATGCGGAAAGATAAATTGGTGAAATCCAGAGAAATCTTATTCTGCTTGTAGTTATTCCAGGATCAGAAAGAGTGGTTACATTTGTCAGATGAATTATTAATTTTGAATTATTGTGAATGCTAATTATTATTATTATTACTATTTCCATTGTTCTTATGCCATAATTTTCACTGCTGGATGTCAGATTCATATATTTTGTGGTGCACTGATTAAAAAGATAATTAAGTTGCTTTTCCTGAAAGGAATTCCCTAAAAATAATTCCTGAAAGGATTCCCTAAAAATAGTTACTGTCATCAAGTCATGTTAGAAGCACTGAGACTGATGATAATACACTGTCAAAGAAGACAGAAAGGAAAAAATATATATATTTGCTTAAAGATCCTTCCTCACTGAGTAGTATAAGATATTAAATTAGTTTTGGTGTGTTGGATTCAGGAAGGATAATGCAATTCTAAGGAATTTAGAAGAGTAGGCAGTGTTCAAGATGATAGAGAATATTAACAGTTCATTAGTTCCCTGTGAGCCATGAGAAAAAAACCCAACCAATCAACCAAAAAGAAAAAACACACAAAGCAAAAAAAAGCCACCAACACAGTGTTCCTGGAAATTTCCCTGTTCTGTGGTGCTCTCTTTACATGAATTACCAGAGCTTGAAAACATACCATATTTTTACTGGAAAAGGTGCAGAACATAGATGACCAGCACTGTAATTTCTTAGTGAGAGATTTATGTACCACCTGCTAGCCAATATAGAGGGATTATTATTTCATTTTAAAGTTTTTATTTTTTAATTGACAATGTTTTATATGAAATATAGGTTCATTATTCCTGTCTTTGCTCAAGTTCACTCAAAACTACTCTCTATTAATCTAATTTATTTACCTCTAATACGCTTACTTGGTTGACTTTTGTGATTCAACTTAAAGAGTATTTCCTATTTCCACTATCTGCAGCCTTAGTCACCCACGGTTTTTTCAGTGTATCAATATAGCCTCAAAATATGTTCTGATAAATCTCATGAATTTTCTGTGGAGGTGTCAAGTTGCATGACAAAAGGACTCTTCTCTGTGCACATGGAACCCTGAGGCATGAAAGCAGATGTTTGAACCCAATATCTGGGTCAGAAGTGCAAGCCCTCAGCCAGCTCTCTCAGAGGAGAATGTATCCACATTAGCTGAGGAATCACCCAGTATGAGTCCATGGGCAAAGCTCTCCTGGATCAGCTTTTGGACTGAAAGAGTTGACTGCCTACTGGAGTGAGACACATTAGAGGATACAAGTAAAGAGCATTTCCGGATTGCAAAAAAAGCATTATGAGATGTTTGGAAGGAATCAAGCATGAGAAAAGAGAGGAATCAAGGTTGAACAAGCAAGGGAAAGAGATGAGTAAAGGGTTAAAAATGGTCAATAATGTAAAGAAGTGGCTGGTTGGGTCATGCCATGCATCTCATCGGTTCAGCCAGTCCTGTCTTCTCATTGAACTCCATTTCCAATCCTTTGTCTACATTAGGGGATTTTGTTTAGTGTGCATGTGTGTATGGAGGTCCGCATGCCAGCAGCAAGTGAGCCAAGGAAGTCTATCTGCCTGTCCATCTGTGTGCAAGCAACTAAAGAGGCTGGTGAGCCTGCATGTTGAGTTGATGTTAAAACCAGTGTGTGATTGATGGTGAATATTAAGCTGGACTACCTGATGAGCTGGTTTGGGAACCAAGTATTGTAGAGGTCAAGTCTGGCCAGATACTGGAGAGACCATGGAGTCTGACTTGATCAGCAAGTTATCTACTAGTGAGGCAAAGGAGCTCCAAGACAACTACTGGGGAGACCATGGAATCTGAGGGTCAGCTACTGGTAAGGTCATAAGTCTGATCCACCTACCAGCAAGATTCTTTTGTACATACATATGTCCTTGTGTGTGAAGAAACCGGGAGACGAGAGGATCCAGGATCAGACTAGATGTTAAAGATGAGTTACTGGAGGGACTTATAGTGCATGAGGGTATGTAAGTGTTTATGTTTTTGTGTGTGTTTGTGTGTGTGTGTGCCTGTGTGGGTATGCAAGGTGAATACCTGCAAAAGGAGTGGGGGGGGAGGTTTGGGGACTGGTGTCCTCAGATGACACAAACAAGGGAGTGTTTTAGAGTCAGCAGTAGAAGCAGGATGGGAATGAGATTTTCCATCCTCTGTTAGGAAATATTCTCTCCCAAAAGAATGATCAGGTGCTGGAATGGGCAGCCCGGAGAGGTGGTGGAGTCTCTGGAGGTGTTCAAGAAACATTTAAGATATGTACTGAGGGACACAGTTTGGTAGAAAATACTGGTGATGTGTGGACAGTTGGACTGGATGATCTTGGAGGTATTTTCCAACATTGGTGATTTCACCAACCTTGGTGATTCTATGATTCTATTAAGGAAGTATTTTTTTCCTGATCTCAGGGCTGTGTCACAACTGATGAAGTATACCTGCTTCACTCTTCCACCACAAAGATGACAGTGAAATTACTTCAAAGCATAATGCCTGTTATAAGGACAGAATTCCTCTTTATCCCCATAGCAGCTGTTTTGTGACACAAGACCTACAATTTTATTTTCATAGTTGAGAAGTTATTATTACTTAACAGTTACATTATAAAATCATCCATAGGCCTTACATTAAGACTGAAGACTGGCTCTGGTAGACATTGCATTGCAAAGGAACATAAAAGATAGAAGATTTATATTAGAAGTTAGGAGGAAGTTCTTTACTCAGAGGGTGGTGAGGCTCTGTCACAGCTGCCCAGAGAAGCTGTGGTGCCCCATCTCTGGAGGCGCTTAAGGCTGGGTTGGATGGGGCCCTGGGCAGCCTGAGCTGATGGGGGGCAGCCCTTCCCATGGCAGGGGTTGGGGCTGGGTGGGCTTTGAGGTATTTTCCAGCCCAAACCATTCTGTTCTTTTGTGATTCTGTGACTTAGTTTCTGCCTAAGGAAACCATGATCAGTTGTCAGGCTATCAACTGAGGAAAGACCTTACTGGCTCCAAAATTATTAAATACCTTTTGAAATTACCCAGTTTTCTTTTTAGCCATAAAGAAGCAAAACAGTCTCTAGCTGTAATGGAACTCAAATCCTCTTTAGATCCTTATTTACTACTTATTTAATTATTTTTAATTAATATTTGTTTAATTTCTAATGATTTTTTTACTTTTTTATTTTTTATTTTTTCTGTATTTGTTATACAAGAATGAGGAAAAAAAAACGATTCTGTTTCATTAAACACTTGTCCAGTTTCACCTTGGGATTTTAATATTTATATGTTAGAATGTTATAAGCTATAATATAACATACTGTTTGCAAATATAATAAACATATATTGCTTGGTAACATCTGTCAATACGTTTTCTGATGAAATATATGCTATTTATTTTTTCAAATTTACACACTAATGTGCTACTGCTTTCTGTAAAATGACACTTAAAATGAAATACCATAGTCATTCTATCATTGCTAGTTAATGACTTCAGAAAAAAAATGACAAAAGAGCACAGGATAAAAATGGTTTTGTGGTGATCAGTGTGAGCCAACAGCACAATACGCAGTTAAGGACGAATCATGTTCAGATTCTGAGAACAATGAATTGGAGGCCACAAAATAGGGAGACTTGCATAGGCAGGTGAATAGGCAGGGCTTGAAGCATGTGAAAATTTGCAATTCTTGAGATAGCTAAGAAGTCCCATTAACAATCTCTCAGCTGCAGTGTAGTGAAAAGATGGGGTACAATAGTCACTGATGGGAAAGTTCAGGTAAAAAGTCAAAGGAAAAAAATGATGTAGAATGAGAAGTCAGATGACCCATTTAGGTGAGAATGTTTTAGCTCTCTTCAATAAACAGAACAGGAGTAATAATCCATCACTGTTCTACCTCCCCATCTGTCTTCTGAACCTTTGATGTACTAGAGCTCTCTGAGTCGCTCTTGCACATTAGGATATGAAGTTTGATTCTTCATGCATGGAATTATTATTTTTAGCACATGGAATATCCTTTACTGTATCAATTCCATGATCAAAAAATCCTCTTTGGTATGTAAATTAAATGGTTTAATCTTGCTTATGTTATAATTACCACCTAAATGTTACAAGTATATGTATCAAATGGAACTTTGTGGCAATGATGACCTTCACACCAGTTGTCCAGACTTGTACGGGAATTTTCTACTTTTCTGACATTTTGAAAAATATTAGTTTATGGAAAACAAATAATTCTATGAAAACTCATCGGTTTTAAGGAAATGTTACTAGAATGTTTCTTAGCTCCATCATGAGCATCTGTTATACACCAAGATATTTTTTTATACAGCTAATAACAAGATAAACAGAAGACCCATACCTGAATCATTCTTCCTAGTCTCTCTCAAGAGGGATTTGATGAGGATATTCTGCATCCTACTTAAGTTCTATGAGTTTCTCTTTCATATCTTGAAAGTTTTTAGTACTACCATGGATGGTGGTACTAAAAAAAATGGATGAAATGCATCTTTGTTTGTTTGTTTATTTGTTTGTTTGAACTATGAAAGTTTTGTGGATGGGGAAACGATTGTCCAATCACAACAAATATAAATGAGTACTGAGATTTGCTACAAGTGAAAAGTAAAACCCTACAGCATAATCTCAGTTTTGAAACTACATCCATCAACACCACAGCAAGCATTTATCCTTACCATAGAAACACCTTGCTGGAATGACATGGAGAATAAACAGAACAAATGTATTAATGCGTTATTCAAATTCAGATTTTAAACTGAAGAAAATAAGTATTATCTAATGCTTTACTGAAGAGCAAGAACATTTAGCTTAATTGATTGGGAAATACAATTTTTTAATGTTTTTTAATCTTAATGAGATGTTGCATATAAAGTGATTCTTTAAGATTAATATATCTACAACAGGAATAAAACATAAATTCTTTTCACTATTTATTTGGTACTTTTGTAGGACATTTTCTCCCTTCCTTCCTTGCTTGCTTCCTCCCTTCCTTTTAACCATAATTTTTTTTTTTNTTAGCTAGCAGACTTCCTAGCTATAGGAGTGGTTTTTTTCTTGATCCTGTGCGTACTTGTTAGTTTTCATCATCAGAGATCCCTGAAGACATGGCTTGTAAACACAGAAGCTCTACAAGACTGGATCTCTGGAAAAAGTTTGTAATTAAGCTACAATTAATCTGTTTATGAGAAAGTAGGAGGATTAAAACCAATCCCAAGGTTTAAGGCAGCTGGGAAAAGTTTCTGACCAACCACAAAAGATAGCTTTCTGAGATCAGAGAGCCTCATGCAATGAGGAGCAAATAGTATTTTTCACTCTTTATAAAGTGAGAAATGTTTGGCTTGTTAATGAATTTTAGTAATGCTCATGTGCTCCCAAATGTCCTGAGTCAGTTAGAAATGTTTGATTCTACTGCTTAGTGAAGCTTCTCAAATACATAGATAATTTACTTCATGAAAGATGCTAGAAACTTATAGGGCCTATAATTAGGATTGGTCATATATGGCTTACTATTAGAATGACAAATGTTAAGCCTTTGCTTAAAGTTATTATAAATGCTGTTATATATATGACATTTGAAAAGAGATCAGATGCTCAGTAAATATTTCTAATGCATTCTTAGATAACAAAGCTAGCCACTTATGAAATGGATCCTTAAAGGTCATCTACTCCAACTCCCTGCAGTGAACAGGGACACTTACAGCTTGATCAGGTTGCTCAAAGCCTGGTCCAGCCTGACCATGGATGGAGCTTCCACCACATCCCTGAGCAACATGTTCCAGTGCTTCACCATCCTTATAAAAAAAAACAAAACTTCTTCCTTATATCAAACCTAACTCTCCACTCCTACAGTTTGAAATCTTTTCCTTTTATACTGTCACCACTTCCTTATTATGCTCCTTTCAGATATCAAAAGGCCGCTCTCGGGTCTCCCTGCATCCTTCACTTCTCCAAGCTGAACAGCACCAGCTCTCTCAGCCTGTCTTTGTAGGAGAGGTGTTCCAACACTTGGATCATTTTTGCGACCCTCCTCTGGATGCATTCCAACAGGTCTATGTCTCTCCATCAGGGAGAGGACTCCATCTGGATGCAGTACTCCAGGTGAGACCTCACCAGCGCAGAGTAGAGGGGCAGAATCACCTCCCTCCACTAGCTGGCCGCAATTCTTTTGATGCAGCCCAGGATACTTTTGGCTTTCCAGGCTGCGAGGGTACATTGCTGGCTCATGTCCAGTGCCCCCAAATCCTTTTCAGTAGGGCTGTGCTCCATCCTTATATCCCCAGCATGTACTGATAGTGGATGTTGCCTTGACTTGGATACAAGACCTTGCACTTGGGTTTGTGGTGAACATAACTATAAAATAACACTGGTTTGCTTCAGTTCCATTCTGACACAGACAAACCTTTTGAACCTTTTTATGGCCTATTCTAAATCAGGAATTATAGTACCAGTGGTGAACAAATGAATGCTTCATTTCAGATCTGCAAGCACGTCATCCTTCTTTGATTCTGCCTTCCCCTGGAACCAGTACCTTGAAAAACAGATTATACTAAACCCAAGGAGATAAACAAGCCCCAAGCTTTATCAAGGAAGGCTGTAAACATTGTAGTTTCTATTCATGTCAGTAGGAGATGTCAGAGCTCCAGATTTTTGAGCTCTATCTTTGTACGGAACTCATATCAAATAGCCATCTTGCTATTTAGACAGCAGCTAATATAATCAATGTATTTCTGTCTATTTCAAAGTACATTGGAGATGTCAAATCATATCCTATGAGAAACGCTAGTTTCAAATTATCAGTATTTCTTAATATAAAAATAAAGTTAATGTAGCCCATAATCTGTTTGAAAGCAGAGAAGCAAACAAAAAAAATCTCAATCTGTCTCTGTTCCTTACAGACACTTAGCTACAAGATCTCAAAGAGAATCTGTTGCTAGCATTAGCTGTACCAGACAGTGAAATCACAGGAGAAAAAGAATTTAAGTCTAGACAGATGAGAGTGGGCTGACTATGGTAAACTGTTTTATAGTAGCTATAAAATGAGGAATACAAAGGATGTGAAGAAGACCCTGGCAAGCTAATTTATGTGGAAAAATTGTTGAAAGTGATACACTGTCTAGAAAATAAGGTTACAGTTATAACTGCTTTCATAAAACAGAAGAAAATGTTCCTGTTGCTATCAATGCACTTATAATATTTTAAAAAGCGATTTCACTATTTGTTGTGTATATAACATATGAAATAGTGCATTCTTGAACTAATGCTGGTTTTGTTGAAGTCATATGTTCATGATACTTTTGATATCAGAATAAAATTAATATTATAAATATTTTATTCAATTTGCTATAAATCTATGTAATAAGCATCTGGAATTGTAATTTCCAAGGTAGTAACTTTGAATCGTTGTTTGCAAGTCTGTGGATAAAAATTATGATGGAGACTTAAACAAGATCACAGATCTGTTTGAGGTTTTTTTAGTATGCAAGATATATTTCCTAATTATTGGATGAAAACAACTAAACAAATATTTATTAATTAATTGCTTGCAGTTTAGCGGTAAATATGCAGAGCTGTTTCAAAGGGATTTCTCCCTCTCTTAAACTACATACAATTCTTTACTAAGGATGTCAATTTCAGTTTTAATTTTCATTAAATATAATTATTTGACATGATTACTGGTATGATATTGACAATTTCATCTTTTGATTCATCTATGCTTAATATTTTGAAAGGCAGCTGTATCTTGAATACACTTGTACAGTGAGAAACAGTAATTTTTCTTCTTTTCCTTTTCCTTTTCCTGTTTCTTTTTTAATGACAGATGCTTTAAGATTCTGTGCAAGAGGATAGTCTCAGCATTCATTTAATGCCTTCTTCATTCAGTCTAATAGTACTGCAGAAATTTGGTACACTTCAAACCAAAAAAAAAAAAAAAAAAGGAGAGGGGAAGCTACTGACTGTAAAATAAGCTATATTCAAATTTAATTTATCAGTGGCAATTGTAATTGCTTTCAACACTTCCAAGCTTTTATACATAAAAGCTAAGATGAAAATGGCAGATCTGCAGTCCAAGCTATTGCTATGGTACAGTATAGACTGCAACAAAGAAGCATCTGCTCTTACTCCCTGAATTCACTTTAAATAAGCAAATTAAAATGTTTTCATGTACAAAATGGTAAATAGTATGTTTTCAGTGTGCTTGTATGTCCTTACTTTTCTCAGAACTCTAAACTTCAGAGACCCTACTGCTGATATAACAACAGTTTGCAGATTTTGTCTGAATTGCTAACTGAACTTTTCATCAGTAAGAAAGATAAACAATTCAAAGAAGAGTTTAGATACCTGTGGAATTTTGCCACAATAGTGTTTTCAATATTATAATAATATAGTGTTATATTATATTATATATTATTATCAATATTATAATAATTGAATGTTCTCAAGGACAAGTATGCTCTAAGTGATATTTTCCTATTAAAAGCCATTTAAGAATTAGAAATTTGTATGAGAATAAAAAGTGCTAAAAAAGTGCTGGACACCCCAGAGTACTATTACATTAATTGTGAGTCAAGAGCTTGAAGCGTTTCATGGAGGATATTTGGAATATCTGTTGAGGCCCACTGTATGTTAAAACCCAACATTCATTCAAAGCTTAATGTGGCAGTATATCAGCAGATGTCATTTTCTGTGAGCACAATTCTTTCTGAGCGTAACAGGACTGTAATAAAAGATACGAAGATGATTTTGAAATACTAGACATTTCTATTAGACAACAAATTTTTCACATTTAAAATTCTGAAAGAATATATGCAACCAGGTTAGCAATGTCCTGCTTTTTTTACATCTTAATGTATAAGTTATTCTGCATTTTGAAGTCCTCCAGCATATTAGATATGATTATTGCCATATTAAAGTTTATAAACACAAATCATTTTAATAATACTGTTTTGTTATATTATCTTGTATTATGCAAAAAAAAGTGGAAAAAATTAAAGCTCATCACTGTTTCTGAAGAAAACTCCTTCAAAAACTCTTTACTCAACTTGAACTAAAAGAACTATTTGTCAAATGATGTTAAGAGATCAGTTGATTTCCATGTTCTTTTCATCTGCATCCACAAGAAGTCTAACCAAGTTAAGTTACTGAATGATGAGTCTCTATCTTAGTAAGCAGTAAAGTTCATTTAAAACAGTTTTGAATTTCTAGGCTGAGTTTCAATCATTTGTTATATGTATTTCCTGCACAAAGTAGAAAACGTCACTAAAGGAGAAATGAAACATTATAGGATTTGTTTTAACTGCCATTGTTCTGATGCTCTGTAGAAACATGTTTCAGTCAGTTTTTTTTCATTAACTCTAGGCATCCTCTATACCTCTCTGATTCCTCAGACACAGGGTATCTATTACATGTAAATTCTAAATGTACTTGGGCATGATAGAGCAGAAAAGAAAGCAGTTTGGGCTTTTTGTATTTATTCCTCCAAAGATAGTCATTCTCTATGTTCATCATCCTGCATACAAGCCTGAGAAGTTGAAACCTTCTGAAAGGTCTGGCTTTTAAGTTTTCAACTAAATTGTGGTGATTTGCCTTCTGATGTACCTTGCCACTCAGGAAATTGCTAAATTATCATCTCTGTCATACAAAGAACTATCTCTGAAGAGGAAATATTTACACTTCTAATAAACCAGATGGTAGCAAATAACACAGTTCTCAGAAAAGCATGTCAAAAGCCTTGCAAATTTTGTATTAACCAGTCTATTTTCTTGCCTTTTCTTGAAAATGCAAAGTGTATCTGGCCGGCTATATACTTTCTACTATTTCATGAAAAGAATCAAGATTCTTTTTCTTTTTCTTTTTCTTTTTCTTTTTCTTTTTCTTTTTCTTTTTCTTTTTCTTTTTCTTTTTCTTTTTCCTTTTTTCTTTTTGTTTTTGTTTGCTTGTAAATTAGTCTTATCCCATATTGTAATGAAACTGAGATAATTCTAGATTTAAAGCATTTCAGTTACTTCTGCTGCCCGTATACAGTTTTGCACCAACTTTATCCTCAAATGAGGTTTTTGTTTTTCTTGCTAGCTATATCAACTATGCTGCTTTTATGTTTTTATCTAATTGTAACTATTCCCACATTAGCAAGTACATATCTATGTTAGAAACAATAATTTACAAATATATATTTATTAGGTAAGCACTTCACAACCATTAATTATGAGAATGACCATTATCACAGAATCATACAATTACAGAATCCATAGAGTTGGAAGGGACATCTGAAGGCCATCCAGTCCAACTCCCCTGCAATGAACAGGGATACCACAGCTTGATCAGGTTGCCCAGGGCCTGATCCAGCCTGGCCTTGAAAGTTGCCAGAGACGGGGCATCAATCACATGTCTGGGCAATCTGTTCCAGTGCTTCACCACCCTCACTGTAAAAGACTCTTTCCTTATATCTAACCTAAATCAACCCTCTTTAAAGTTGAAACCATTTTCCTTTGTTCTATCACAACAGATCCTGCTAAAGAGTCTGTCACCCTCTTTCTTGTAGCCCCTCCTTTAGGTACTGAAAGGCCACTGTAAGGTCACCTCAGAGCCTTCTCTTCCCCAGGATGAACAGCACCAGGTCTCTCAGCCTGTCCTCATAGGAGGTGTTGGAACACCTCAAGTGTTCCAACAATTGGATCACTTTTATGGCCCTCTTCTGGATACACTCCAACAGATCTATTTCTCTCCTGTACTGAGGACTCCACACCTGGATGCAGTACTCCAGGTGAGGCCTCACCAGTGCAGAGTAGAGGGGCAGGATCACCTCCCTTGCCTTGCTGCCCACGCTTCTTTTGATGCAGCTGAGGATACAGTTGGCTTTCTGGGCTGTGAGGACACATTGCTGGCTCATGTCCAGCTTTCCATCCACCAGTACCCCTACGTCTTTTTTGGTAGGGCTGTGCTCCATCCTTTCATCCCCCAGCCAGGTAGTGGATGTTGCCTTGACCCAGGTGCAAGACCTTTCACTTGGCTTTGTTGAACCTCATGAAGTTCATGGGCTCAAGCCTGTCAAGGTATAAACCTCATCTGTGATGGCCGACTCTATTGGAAGCTACAACAGGCATTCAGCATTACAAATTAGCATTTATTTCTTGTACTTATTGCATAACTAGAAGGAGAACAAACTTAATATTATTTATAAGCAGTTTTATGGAAGCAAAACTGCCTTTTCTATTTTTGCTTACCTTCTTTCCCATCTTTCTTACCAGACAATGCTGCTGTTTTTTCAGTAGTTTCTTTTCTCTGTAGTATTACTGTAGACTTGTTTACTGAAGATAAACAGTTTCAGACAGCCATAGTTTTTTATTAACAAAAAAAAAAAAAAAAGAAACCCTTCTTTACAAAAACAAACTAAATATTCATACTATATAACTGTTGATAGATTGCTTCATCGTAGATGTTTTCAAGACTATATTTCAGATTTTTGATGGGTAGTACAACTGTAATTTCTTTATGGAATTATCAACAAGTGCTATAGATTAGCAAAGTCTTCTTATTAGAAATTAGAAACTTGCACCAGAGAAACTGCTCTAATGTGGAGATAGATAACAGACTGACAATAAGAATGTTTTTAAAAAAGTAGTCTAATCTCCAAAATTGACAGAGCATATTGGTAAAATCATGTTACCAGGTGAAATACCTGGCAGTGAAATGTGAATAATAGCATGAAGTAATTTAAAAATATCTTAAAATATGCCAAAACACCATCTGCCCATGTTGTCATTGCTATATGAGCTACAACCACCACCATCAACAAAAAATTAACATACCTGCTTGTCTTGCTGCAAAGCTCTGTTTAAAGTCTATCACCACTAAAGCAAAAACATAAGCCAATCACATTAATGACATCATTCAAGACTTTGGCTATCTTAATATAAAGCAATATTAGTAAAAAATTTCCAGAGCATAAGTGCTTCTCATTGCTGTTCATTTAAAGGGAGTTCAATGATACTTTGGAATTTCTTGAACCTAGATTTTGTCTAAATACATAAAGGTTTGGGTACTGATGGAATAACTCCATTTTGAATAAACTGTTCTAAAGAACTTACTTCAGATCTATCAATTACTGAGTGCAGTTTTTAAGACTATTTCTGAAGGTTAAAGTGGAAAGAACAATACATTCTGTGACACTAAAGAAAAATATACCTTAGATACTGTTGCACATAGAAAAATTTTCATAAGGATATCATTCTGATATGACTGATGAAATTATGTTTATACATTATGTCATATATTAATAATAATTATGTCAAAAATATAATTATGTCATATATTAAATAATTAATATATTATTAATAAATGTAGCTCATTAGTGTTATAACAACAAATCTGGATTTGTATTTGTCATTCATGTCTGTCCTGAAGTACTGCATTTAGATTAGATTAGTTCTTGGGAAGGAAAAAAAAAACAAAAAAAAACAAAACCAAAACCCTCAAAAACAAAAAATTACAACAAACATCACTCTTATAAGTATATTAAGAAGTTATAGCCTTCGGTGTTAATTCTCCTACACGCACCTTAAAATGAGATTCTTCTTCATCTTGTGCCAGGTTTGATTTATGTTATTCAAAGTAAATATAAGAATAAAAGACAGGAGTATTTCTTATCTCTTAGTAAATTATAGGCTTTCACAAGCTTGTATTTTACAGCCTAATGTTAAGGATTATAAATATAAAACACACTATAAAAGCTTTGTCAGTGATCACTCTGAGGACTTACAAAGACTATTCCTAACAATCACTGGATTTTTAAGTAAAGGTCAAGTTGAAGAATACTGAAAGCCATGGGGAAGTTTTCAAGTTTTCTTTTTGGAGATTTCTCTGTTTACAACAACAGAATGGCATGAATGCCAATACAGGTATTTCTATGTAAGATGACATCAAGACAAATTTGTGAGATTGTTATTAGGAAGCATAAGGAGAGGAAGCTCATGGACATACTTAAACATCCTAAATCTAAGCTTGTTTGATTCTTTGGTTGATTATCTTTCTCAATGAGTGTCAGAAAGCTGTGAAAAATATTTTCAGGGCTTTGAAAGTTTTTGCCAGTCTCATAACTTCATTCTTAATGAAAATAATGAAGAAATTAAAAGGAAAAACTACAGGTGATCAGATGGAAAAGGAAAGAGAGCAGCTCATGTTGATAAGGACTTCTCTGCATAGCAATTCAGGGGAAAGCCTGTTGTGATTATTCTAGTATTTTTTCCCCAGAAAATCTTCTGCTTCAAGGGAATGTTATGTTAATTGGTAGAAAAGGTTTAACTTTGTTAAAGCAGTTTCACTGAGTATGGAAACTCTCAGAATAGCAAAGATTTGAATTCTAACCTTCACAGAATAATAAAATTGGAAGCCCTGGTGATCATGTCTTCCAACCTCCCTGCTCAGAACAGGGTCAGCTCCAGCAGGTTGCTCAAGGCCATGTCCAACTGGATTTGGAATATCTTCAAGAATGGAGACTCACAGTGACTCTGGGAAACCTGTTTCTTTTTTTCAATCATCTCACAGTAGAGAATTGCTTTGTTACATGTATATAGAATGCCTTGTATGTTGGTTTATCTGCCTGTTGCCTCTTGTTATTTCACAGGCACCAATAGAAATGTGATCCATCTTCTTTACTCACACCATCAGACATTTAAAAACATGGAATTATCACCTCCCTTTTCCAGCTAGCAATTCTCAGACAGGAATTCTTCTTTGATGAATATAAAAAAAAATTCTAAATCAAAATGTTTTGCTGGATGGGTAAATTTTACCATAAACACATTTCAAGTGAGGAAGAGGGAAGACTGAGAATAAGAAGGAAGAGGGAGGTAACCAAATGAATTCTCTTTTGAGAATCTATACTCTGTTGGGGATCTGAATCATTAAATATTTTGTAGCTTACAGGTATTATGGATCAAAGGTGAATTAATACGAGGCAGAATAGCAGTAAAGCATTTATCTGACTTGCTGAACTTTTGACATACTCTCCCTGACATACAATACAAAAGAAAGACTTTCTATTGTTACAGTACGCCAATCAAAGCTTTTGGAAAATGCATCCTTAGTGGGCCTTCAGTAATTTCCTATTTTAACCAGTTATTTATATGATATCTTTGAGAATACTAGTGCATGAAAGGAAGAACACTGAAGTGGATGAATGCACAGGGTATGCTCCTTAATGTCCGGCAACGTTGCTATGCCCATATTCACTTTCCCTGTCTTTTCAAGACATGGGCTGTTGCTGAACAGAAACTCCCATCTCATTTTTGAGATGATCATATTATGCAAATAACTTGTGACTTTCAGGACCCTTCCTAAATGTCACTTACTTGAATTTACATATTTACATCCTCAGAATAAGCTAGCTCTCCTGATTTTTTTCCTGAAGTGGCTAACCACTTGTATTCATAAAAGCTACTGTTTCCCCACATACTTGATGCACTAGGGAACTGCTGCAAAACATATATGGCAATGAAAAACATGTTTGGCAGTACTGGCATCCAGTCTTCATCTTCTGAAGAGATGATCAGGTATTTTCTAAAACATTAGAAAAACATTAAGACATTAGAAACATTATTGTGGATTACAATGCTATGTCTAATGAGAAGAACAATTTTCAATCAGTTTGAGATGGAATAAATCATATGTTGACTGTAGCTATGAACACAGCCTACACTATTACTGTGTAGTCTAAATACGGACAGCTTCTTACACAGTACAGTCAGCTGTATCTTTACTAAGTGAACAAATCTGGCTTATGCTAAGTGTAAAGAGCATTCCCCTTGCACTCTTACAGCAACTGTATGCATTCATTTGTAATGTGAGAATAAATACACAGACTCCAGAAAGGAGCTGCTTGTGTTGGTTTCATAATCTATAGGTTGTTGGCTCACGTGGGACTTGAAAAAGATACAGCAGCTAGTTCAGGAGAAAGGGAATCAGTCTACCTCAGGTTGGATTCAGGAATTGTTCAACACTGGACAACCTTAACCCATAATTTTTTATGAGATAATTTTTCTATTTTCTAGCAAAGCCTAGAGACATTAAAAGAGATACTTTGTGTTAGGCATCACAACTCAAAATAAAGGCAATCTCTTCCCTTATTTGGGAAAAAAAAAAAAAAAAAACCAACATTAATTAATGATGAAAAAATGAAATTTGACTTGCTAAAAACAAAGATCTTCATAGGAGATTTGGAAACTGAACTCAAACTTTTTGAATTCAGGACAGCATAAGACTCAAGTCCCACAACAGCTAGCCTGAAATACAGGATAGCTCAGGGTATGGATTATAAAACTGAACTGTAAAACTGTTTCAATCTGCTAATGAGCTCTAACAGTATTCAAATTAACTGTTATAGAGGGCTATTTTTTTTTTTCCAAGAGTTGCATGGCCATTAAACTTTATCTTTAAAATACTTTTTTTTTTTCTTTTTCTTTGTAACAGTAGTCCTCAATCCAGTTTTCTAATTTAGGACTTTCATACTTTGCTAAGAGTTTACGAAAATTTTGTACTTCCCTAGTTTCTTAGATTAAATATCCAAATATATATATATAAATATTTTATTTAAAACTAAACTGTTTAACATAAAAAATATTAGAAACTGACAAGGCTGCATTCATAAATGTATTTTAAATCCTTAAGCATCAGTTTGAAGTTTTAATTTGATTTGCATGTGTAAGAAGTTGTTATAGATCTGTGACATAGCTGTGCTACATTTTTATATTTTTCCCCCATAAAATTTGAAAGATAAGATGTCATCCCTTCACTAAACATGCCAAACATGCTCACTAGCATGTAGGAAAACTGATGATATTGAGCTTGTGTTTAAGAAAGGAATTTTTTCTGCATAAATGACTCTTTGCACACATCTTGAATTTTACCTTACTGCTCTGTGAACAGTCGCACTGAAGTCACCTTCTACTTGATGTGTATGAAAATGAGCTTGCAAACAAACTTTCATAACATGAGAAACAAAAAAAAAAGATAAGTAATACTTTATTTTCCAGGCTTTAAAGTTGAGCTTTCCCCATATAGGTAAATTATGACAACAGGATATGTGACAGCACTGATGCTTATTTCCTGACGTTATTGCTTTTGTCATCATCTCTGTCTCTCTTACTGTAGCTCTGATTGCTAGCATTTATGTTGGTGACAGGAGCAGCGGCAGCAGGCACAGCAGCAGGCAGCTTCAATCTGTGAGATATATCTTCATTTTAGATATCCTTTGGAAAGAGATTGTCTTCCATATAGTAGAATATGAATATAGAGTAGAATATGCACAAGCTGTGCAACATGATTAAAGGACGAGCCACATATACTCTACAAAAATTCCTTAAAATGGAAAGGATCAAATTGTAAAAGGAAATGTAGGTTCCTATAAATTTTTACTAGGTTTAACATGTACTGTATAAAAACACAATTAAAATAGCTTTTGCCACCCTTTGCATTTTTCTTCATATGTTGAAACAACTTATTCCCAAGGAAGAAAGTGCCAATTGGAGGGAGTTGTTTATTTTGCCTAAAACAATTTATGAACTCTCCTGGGGAANAAAAAAAAAAAAAAAAAAAAAGCAGCAACAAAAACAAAAACGTGAGTCTTCTTTTCCCCCAGAAAATACTTCCACTTTCCTGATTTTTAAATATTTTTTCCTAGACTTAAGGCGAAGCTATTCATTGAAGTGTTCTATAATCAGATAAAAGCTCCAGAGTCAGAGCCTCATACAATAGCAGGACTGCAGCCTCACCTGAATCAAACAGGTGATGCTTTCTCACTTAGTTCAGTGGTTTTCTTTGTCATCTTCATGTGTTCATGGGTTGCTGGCATTTATGGCCCCTTATTTCCTCAAGCCCACTATAACGAACTCCTCAACTACAATTTGCTTAAAAGCAACCAAGCAAAACTGTATACAGCTGTGCTAAGGAAAAAAGAACAAGAAGTTGAGAGGTTTACGGATAACAAAGTCCTTTTAAAACTGCCATTAAAACCAGGAAATTTCACAAACTAATTGTAGTACTGCATTGCTTCATTTGCAAATTCCTAAGGAAAGAGCATTTCTCAGAACTCTGCCCAAGTGCTGAAGGTAACTAAAATCTGCTTACACAGACCAGGGAATGATTAGCTGCCCTTATCCTTGGTATCAGCCCACTTCATTTGTCTGGAGAATAAGAGCTTATGCTTCTAGCTAGTAGTTAAAGAGTTTTCCTCCTCCAATTTAAAGCATTCACCTTGCTTTTAATAATCAAATGTAGGTAGCAGCTAACTAGCTAGCCTAAGTATTTGTGCTAGTAATTATAGCACTTCCTTTCTCCTTTTCTTCCAGGAACCTACAGCTATCCTGTGACCTCAGAAGGAGAAAAGAGACTTATCTACAGAAAGGAGGGCAGGGAAAGTATTATAGAGAGAGATGAAAGCTAGAGACACTTGTGGTTTCTAAGGATGTTAGAGAATACACGTAAATAAAAACTAGGTATTTTTCTAAAAAGACAGACAAGGTTATTTTTCTGCAGTCTGTAATTACTGCAACTGTTAGATGGAACAGCTGAAACCAAGAGAAGGAAGGAGGCAGGGGCCTGGAACTCTGAAACCCACGCTCTAAGACTTCACCTGAGACAAACCTCCCGGGGTTTTCAACCTATCATGAATAGCACGACAATTCACAGCTAGTAGACTTTAAAACTCAATTTTGATGAGTAATAGACTCTTCCCTTCAATGATTTTAAAAGAATCTACTGCCTGCTGCAATTTCAGTATAACCTAATTTGAAAGTACAATTTAGAAGCAATATTTCTAAAGTTTAATAGATATAAATAAATTACAAAATCATTCTCTATAGGATGATTCTCATATGAAAAAAAATAGGAACGTCTTTTTGGTCAAACACGACTTTCCTCCTGTCTAAATTAGAGGGCACAGTAACAATTCTGGAGAAGAATTTATCAGAGTTTAGCAAATAATTTACTAATAAAATGTTATCTGAAATAAAAGGTAATCAGTACCAACAGAATAAAAAGTGTTGAAGTGAGAAGGAGAAAAGAAAAGAGGAAAAGAGTTATGATACAGTTATGTTATAGCAGAAAGAGAGAGAGGTGTATACAGAACTGTTGGGGAGGTTGCGTTTTAGAAATATTATAACGATTACCTCTATTAATTCAGTTGATTTTATTTTTTTTTTAACTGTTTCTTCTTAATCTGTGATCACTAACACAAGATATCCAGTACAGCTGTTTAGTAAAAAAAAACAACAACAAACTATTACATTTTATATGCTGCCGCTGGCTCTGAAGGTATGGCCAAGGCTTTCCTTTAATCTCAAGGATTGTGTATGACTCTTGAGATCTTCATTAATCAGAATATTTTTAGAGAATTTTTTGAATTGACCTTTAACATACTAATAAATAGTCCAAAGACCTAGTAAATCTATTCTCATGTGCATTTATTGGTTGTCATTAAAATAATTTCCCTTTACTGAATCACAGGGAAGCCATTGATTTTCACCATGGACATCCCTCATGATTTTTACAGACTTGGGTAACTGAAAGGAAACACTTCAAAGGACAAAGCATTTATTTCCAAATCATTTTTGTGTATATGTTGTGTGATCAGAGAAGCAAGCTGGGGATTGTAATGAAGTCTACACTATTTTGCTTCACATTTTTGCTGATAGTAAGAACTGTGCTTTTCTCATAGACTAACATGATCCTTTGCATTGTCTGATTAACTTTTATAACTGTTAAAATAAGCTCATATTCTTGCATATCACAATAAGACTTATACTGTATATCTGTCTTTCACCATGTTCAGTTTGTAATCTTAATAAAATTAAATCAATAACAAAAACTGTGTCATAAGTCTCTGGTTCCTGTTATTGTCTGCTCTGTTGTCCAAAGCATTGTGGGTGAAGAGAAAAGCACCTTTTTTTTTTTTTACTTGACTATTGCTTATATATTTAAGGTCCTACTATAGTCAGTGATGGAATTCATTTTACGTCGGTTCTATCTGAAACACCATACTTGTCCTCCACTCCACGATTATTTCAGATAAATTAATGTTTTCACTTCGTAATTTACCATGTCAGACATCTAGATTAGTGTGAAATAAACTACATGTGAGGCTTGTCTATTAGTCCTCACAGACTTGGGAAACAAGAGTTGTCAGGGCAGATGGACATCATGGACATCTATAGGAGTTTTCATGCAGTCAACTGGACTCTGATTCCCAGGGCAATTCTCATCTCAGAATTTTGGGGAGACCTTAGACAATACAGTCTCACATAGTTGAAGTATTATTTGCAAACTGTACTCTGAGCTTCAAATTTTACCCTTTGTGGCAGCCTTGGAAGCCCACATTACCACTTACGATATACAATATTATGGATTCATAATGACTTTTTTGTAACTTTGCAAATCGCAATTTTACTATAAATCTGAGACATATTGATTTTCACTTGAAACTTTATTTCTTATTCTCAGGACAGTTCTATTTGTTATGAAAGGAAACTTAAAATTTTCATTTTAAAAGTCCTTAATTTCCAATCAGACTTGCAGAGTATTTCAGAGATTTTAATTTCTGAAGATTCCATTTCAATAACTTAAAAAGTATGAAGTAAAAATTCCTAGATTTCTGGGATTTATTAATTAGTGTGAAAATTTTTCAGCTTTGCTAGAACAAAAGCCAGAATCCTAGCTGCTAAGAACAAGCATCAAATTAAAATATTTATTATTCAGATAAAAAGACTGCAGAATTTTTGTGTTGATGTTTATTTTTTCTATAATTCTTGTACACACTGAGATGAATAAATATAACAATACAAAGTATTTACTAGCTGAAAAGAATTGGAATTCACATAATCTACTTAGAACAGCAGAAAAAAAGAAAAGATTTCTATAAATTCAAGCTGTCAGAACACCAGTGAATACTGTGAAAGGTAAATGATTTCAAGTGATTAAATATTTAACTGAAATTAAATATATGTATATATATTTAGATGCAAACTATGTAGTGAAAGTTAGGGGACTAACAGTAGAAGTGGTTCACAAAATTATGCATAATTATGGCAGAATAATAACTCCCAATATTCCTTCTAACAATGTGAATATGTGGCACCAAAAAAAAAAGGCAATAATTGTTCTTGGCAGCAATGTTTCCTGGGATAAAATCCTATTTATCTATGGGAGATGGTTGCAATTAGGAAATTCAATCAATCATTGAATTAAGATTATATAGGTTAGTTGCTGTATAATAAGTTCTGAATTCAAAGCATCTAGTAACGAACCCATGCAAGCTGCAACCCTTCCAGCCACACTGACAGTAGTAAAACGTTGAAAATACTATGATAATAGATCATAATTTTTGCATCAGAGCCGTCTGAAAGAATTTCACCTTCATTTTCTACCAGAAAAATAAAACCTGATGAAATGAAGCATTCAGATACATGTGTCTGTCGAGTGTCACATCAAATTTTCTGTGCAAAGCAGATGGGAGTTTGTAGGCTGAGCACTCAGCGAACAGTGGTTCCTTTCCCCTTTTGGTCACTATGCCTATTGCCAGGCCAGACCCCTCTGTTCTCTTTGCTCACCAGGTCCCACTCAATATTCCCACTGGAGATGGAAACATCTCAGACAGCTTTGTTGGCTGGCTGCCTGGAGCTTGCAGAGGCTTCCTCCTTACCAGGCCACAGTTGGGTGAACTTATAAGAGCAGACTTCAGCTCGTGGATGGGTGGTTTCTCAAGCTGTCCTGCAGTCTAGTCCAGAAGGTTATTTCCTCACCTGGCAGGTGAACAGATGGGAGAAAGCTTGCCAGAAGCCCATTATCTAATATTTTTTACTTTTTGTTAATTGTGCATATTATTTTTTTTTATTTTCTGGTACAGCCTCAATTTCTACATATTGCCAATTACCTCAGATTATTACCTGGAAGAGTATAAATTTCAACTTATGAACAACTAACTAAAATTTGTATGCAATTACTTTACATTCTAAAAATAAATTATGGATTGCAATATGCTGCATTATTTGATTAAATACATTCAAAACAAAAGCTTTTATCTCCGTACTAAATGGCTTCACACTTATCATGCTATTTTGTCTATAAAGAAACTAGAAATTCATTCATGTTTTTTTTTTTCTAATTCCAAATTCTAAAACCGAGACAACCTCAGTATTCCCACACAGATGTGTGGGAAGATAGCATACTAGATTTAAACTGTCTCTGAATTGTGTCCTTCTTTCAGACTTCAGGAATTCTTATCTGGATATCTCATGAAGCAAAAACTTATGCAAACAGAATAACTATGACGTTCCTTAAAGAATCTCACACAGATTTTTCTGGTTTTAATCTTCATTAGATATTGATCTTTTTCAGCTTTCTATGATTCATAAATAAAAGCCAAATTTCAGAAATCAATCTTTAACAGTACTGGCAGCTGAGACCAAAAGAACAGGGCTTGCCAAAAGATAGGTACACTGACTGGTGTGATCTATTAAGCTGGGCAGGTTTTATGAGGAATATACTCAACATCAAACCTCCTCTTTAAAAAAAAAAATAAATAATAACTTACGTTATCATTTTCTCCAAAAATTTTCAAGTTCCTTAATTCTTAATTCAAATAAGATAGACTTTCATTCAAAATAAGATAAGACTTTCATTTCTAAAATGCATGTTTCACATTTTCAGAAATTCAGCAGCCTAGGCTTTTTACCATGGAGGCCATATTTACTTATGAACCTCACATTTACTTTTCCATGCGTGAAAGAAAGATTTTCCTGTCCACTCAGTGTACTGTGTAATGGCTTGCTATCAATCTCTGCTTTTCAACAAATCATGATCAATGTAATTAAAATCATATTAAGAATTGTATTAAGAAGTGAAAAAATACAGTACACAGGAACCTGTACTCTATGAATGTCATCTATTCTTCAAGAGCAGAGAACTGAACAAGGAAACAATAACACTCTGTGGAAAGAACAAGCTTGAGAAATTCTTTAAAGAAAGGTGATGGGGGTGATTAAATAGCGAACAATGTTGTTTGAAAAGCAATGAAATCAGCTTTTCAAACATGTACCCTTCTTAACACTTTTTATCCACTTTAAAAAGTTTGCTTTCAATTGAAAGAAGGCTCCTGAAGACTTGAAAAGGTCCCACAGATGATACAGGTACATAAAAGTTATATATAGGCTGTAAGACTCCAACATCGACATTGAAGCACAAACTGCATACAATCCAGGGCCCAGGAGAGTTTTTAATGACTCTCTTTACCCTTGCAAGGACTCTATGTCACTCTGTCAAAAGAATGAATGTTGCAATGGGAGTGCAAGATGATAAGGACAATAGGATGCTAAGGAAGTATGCACATGCATCTGAAATGCAGAAGTTAAAGGAAGTACTAAAAGATGACAGATGATTTTCAACCCTGCACATAACTTATGATTATTTACACCTACTTTAGATCTTTGCATTTATGGATCCCAATCTGCAGCAATTTGCTTTTTCCTAACCTCACAGAGATATGATCTTTTATTAATTTCAAACTGTGAATTACATGGAGAAGGTAGGATAAACAACGTGTACCACTGATGCGGTTTCCTAGCCAGGTCCTCGTATGAGAACTTTGCACCATATGAGGACATTTGTCCCTGTAGGAACCAAAGAGCTGGACAGGATCTAGGGGGTGGATATGTTCCCAAATCTAATCTGAACAGAGTGTTTTGAGACAGAGATTAAAGTATATCAGTCCCAGGAAGATGAAAAGCCTTTCACAGTCTTGAGGCTATATTGACTGGAGTCAGATTTCTGAGAAACCTCTTTATCGCTTCTTTGTGTTGGTAAAATGAAGGTACTACTATTTCCCTCACTTTCACCCTCTTTTGCCTGCTTATAATTCAAAGTAAGAAACAGTACATAATGGCAAACTATCTTTAAGATTAGTCTAAAGATATTTTAAATCAACTATAAATATGCTTGTTTCTATATGACACAGCTTCTAGATGATAAGCTTAGCTTTCCAACAGCTGATATAGAAAGCAGATGCACCACCATATAACTGACACTTACTCAAGATTCTTATCTTTCATTTCAAGTGCACTCTATTGCAAGAAACTGAAACCACTATTTTTTTTTNTATATATATAAATATTTTATTTAAAACTAAACTGTTTAACATAAAAAATATTAGAAACTGACAAGGCTGCATTCATAAATGTATTTTAAATCCTTAAGCATCAGTTTGAAGTTTTAATTTGATTTGCATGTGTAAGAAGTTGTTATAGATCTGTGACATAGCTGTGCTACATTTTTATATTTTTCCCCCATAAAATTTGAAAGATAAGATGTCATCCCTTCACTAAACATGCCAAACATGCTCACTAGCATGTAGGAAAACTGATGATATTGAGCTTGTGTTTAAGAAAGGAATTTTTTCTGCATAAATGACTCTTTGCACACATCTTGAATTTTACCTTACTGCTCTGTGAACAGTCGCACTGAAGTCACCTTCTACTTGATGTGTATGAAAATGAGCTTGCAAACAAACTTTCATAACATGAGAAACAAAAAAAAAAGATAAGTAATACTTTATTTTCCAGGCTTTAAAGTTGAGCTTTCCCCATATAGGTAAATTATGACAACAGGATATGTGACAGCACTGATGCTTATTTCCTGACGTTATTGCTTTTGTCATCATCTCTGTCTCTCTTACTGTAGCTCTGATTGCTAGCATTTATGTTGGTGACAGGAGCAGCGGCAGCAGGCACAGCAGCAGGCAGCTTCAATCTGTGAGATATATCTTCATTTTAGATATCCTTTGGAAAGAGATTGTCTTCCATATAGTAGAATATGAATATAGAGTAGAATATGCACAAGCTGTGCAACATGATTAAAGGACGAGCCACATATACTCTACAAAAATTCCTTAAAATGGAAAGGATCAAATTGTAAAAGGAAATGTAGGTTCCTATAAATTTTTACTAGGTTTAACATGTACTGTATAAAAACACAATTAAAATAGCTTTTGCCACCCTTTGCATTTTTCTTCATATGTTGAAACAACTTATTCCCAAGGAAGAAAGTGCCAATTGGAGGGAGTTGTTTATTTTGCCTAAAACAATTTATGAACTCTCCTGGGGAAATATAAAGGAAGAACCAACTGATCTNGGGGGTGTCAGATTGTCAGAGAAGTAATTTTCTTCTTTTTTTCCTTCTATCTCTTCTTTTCTTGATGCTGCATATTTCAGTTTAGCAGATGTGTTTTTCTATTTCCTTGTGATTTCTATTCCCTACCTGCTTTTGTGGTGTTTCAAGTACTGAATTTCTTGAAAGAAGGTATCCAAAACCTTAAAAGAAAAGTTGAGATCTGCCATATGAAAAATTGATATAGAAAAATATTTTAATTATCAATCGCAAAACTCATGCCAATTCAAAATCCAGTCTCAGCTTAGATTCAAATAAATTTAACTCCTCTGTAAAATACTAGTAAAAATGCAACATCAGTGATAAGTACAGGCTGTTTGAGTGCAGTGTATTGAGAAATGCACAACTTTAACCACTTATGTATTCTTTTTAAAACAGAAAGAAAGAATAGAAATGCATTAATAACTGGGGGTAAGAAATCCAACAGTAGGTAAAAGGAAAAACAAAGTAAATTATCATGCAAAGATATGTATATCAGGAAATACACTCTCAAATTTACTTCTAGATAATACTTGCAACTAGTTGAGCAGTATGTGGGACAATGAAATCCAGGAATGATGCTCAAATTCCGTTCAGTTTCAAATGGAGAAATATTTCATCCATTCTCATCTCTGATTTAAGTAAGCAATGTTATTAGCAACCAAGAAAATGTACATGTCCTGTTGTCATATATATTTGATGTCATATATAAAAGAAGTACATGTTTACAGAAAAATTCCTAAGTAACATATGTTTTAATCTGGGAATTCTTCAACAAAGATATCAGATATTGAATCAAGGCAGTCACCGAAAGGGAAGATGTTTTTGTCTGGCTAACAAGAAAATTATTAACTACCAAACATTCAAGCAGTCTTTACAAAAATGAAATAAATAGGAACACAGTAGTATGCAGAATCGTATATACCAACTCCCAGAAAGTATAGAATCATCAGCCCTATATGATTCGTGCCTGTAGATATTGCTGCAATTAAAATACATAAAAATATTGATTATGATTTATTGCAACTCAAAGGTTACTAATTATATTTTCCCTTGTCTCGTTATACAAATAGACAAGTAGAAGTACAGAACATTGCAAGTTCAGTTTTTGTTATTTACCTAAGTCCATTTCTGAAGCAGAAATCCACACCAGAGGAAGATGGGCAGAGTTCTCTTGAAATACTGCTATTTTTTTTTTTAACTACTTTCTCTAACACACAGTACTGTGTAGGAACAATGAATTTCAATAGAAATAAAATATATATTTTTCTTGAAGAATATACTACATAACATCCTGTTCTTTTTCTCAAATTTGTTAGTCATGTTGCTTACATAATAAACTAATGGAGGACTTTAAAATACTGTGGTGATTATGAAAGCTTATAAAATTTTGAATAAAATCTTTACCTTCTTTTTTGGTCATGCTTTTTTTTTTCCCCTAAGACATTGCACTCAGCTTTATAGGCTGTGGCAATTCAGCTATAGGCCTTTGAGGGGAATGAAGTTAGAATGTTATAGCCAATTTCTAGACAGACCAAACAACACCAGCTGCTACATCTGTTTTTTGGCCAGAAGCCTAGGGCATGAATGCAATCCACTCAGTCAGTGTTTTATGCAGTCAGTGGATATTTCTTATCTCTTGATTACAATAGTGACTGGTCCTTTTAAGAGATTTAAGCTGAAATATAAAATCCCCAAAATATTCTGATTCAGACTGGCTATTAGAGTGAGTTACTGACAGCAATTGACAGGTTCTATCAACCTTCACAAAGTCTTCCCTCTAATATTTGAATGGCTATACTAAAAGCCTCATGATAATTAAGTAATTACAAACTATGTACTAGTAATTGCCTAGTAAGGCCAGTCATACTGGCCTTAGAGGTTCTACAATGACTGCAGCAAGAATTGTAATTCAGGATCAACTCTGAGATTTGCAACAGCTTCTACTTTGAAATCAGTCCTTCAGAGATGTATCTTTGCAAATCTGGAGCTGTATGCATTTACCACTAATGATAAGAGTAAAAAAGTGATAAAAATAAGTGACAGTTCTTATTGAGACTGCACTGGAACGAGGTCCTACTATTGCACACAGGCTTCTGTCTTCCATAGAGATCACAGTTCATTTATGGCTCCCCAGTAACAACTGGAAAATGAAAAATTAAGCAAATAAATAATTGAAATGCAATGTAATTAAATAATAAAACTAATAATAGTAAATTATTAAATATTATTAAACTAAATACTGCTTCGATAACATTACAAGTCCAAAACACTACTTTTTCTGTTATAGCAAAGTCATGTTCAGTGATTACAGTGAATAGACCAGGTACTAAATCTCAGTACTGGAATTGTGAAGGAAGGCCAAAGCTAAAGCTACTCAAAGCACTAGATCTTTGTCATATTATAGGAAAGTCCAGTGCTGGTATGTTTTTTCCTCTTTTCTCACGTGATATGTTCAGAGGAGACCTCACTGCACTCTACAACTTCCTGAAAGGAGGTTGTGATGAAGAGAGGTTTGGCCTCTTCTCCCAGGCAACAAACAGGATCCAAGGAAATGGCCACAAGTTGCACCAGAGGAGATTTAGATTAGACACAAGGAAAAACTTTTTCTCTCAGAGAGTGGTCAGGCACTGGAATGACCTGCCAAGGGGGTGGTGGAGCCGCTGTCCCTGGCAGTGTTCAAGAGGCGTCTGGATGAGGAGCTATAAGATATGGTTTAGTAGCTTGTGGACAGTTGGATTAGATGATCTTGTAGGTCCTTTCCAACCTTGCGATTCTACGATTCTACGATTCTATGATATGGAACTAATGTTGCTTCAGTCTATTCCATGTACAAGTTTTGTCATTAGCTGAAGAAATTCCTTCCTGCGGGCAAAAAAGTAAACTGGGAAGAATAATAAAAAAAAAGGAACTGTGTCAGACAAAATCAGAGAGAATGCCACTGACTTAGGCCTTAGATAATGATGGTTGTTTAGAAAAATATGTTTGAATGGTTTAATTTGGAGATAGTAAATATTAGAGGTAATTATAGATCTCCTACACTGAAGTCAGTATTGGAAAATTGTTTCTGAATATGCTTTAAATTATGTTTCATGTTTATCTTAGATTTTGAATCTTCTGTCAGTTTTGGTCCAGACTATTATTTTGTCCCACTTGAACTCTATGAAGAATTCTAGCTCAATAGCTGCAGTTATACAGACAGTACAGACATTTTGTTGGAATTAATAGGAGTTTTAACCAAAGAGATATTTTAGTAAAATTACTGTGTTATTTTCAGAGTCTGTGTTTATAAAGAGTTGAATAAATTACCTTTTAGCATTCAAAAGAATAGATTATCAAGGCCGAAGATGCATTATTGTTTGTATAAACTAATTTGACAACTGTTGATTTGACCACTCAAAGCAATCTCTGAGAATTTATAGTTTAATACCATCTAAAATGAGACTTCTTCAGGAGAAGTACAGTGCTACCCACAGAAATTACCTTTTGATTTGTTAGAACATGCCTGAAATCTGCTTGAAGTGAGTACAGAGACAGGAAAGTATCGTTAAAAAATTATCAGCGTTCACTAAAATGAATGTCTTCATTCTAGTATTGTACAAACCAGTATTGTTTTACACCATATATTGCATTTAAATGCACTTAGCCTGCGTTATTCAAATCCAAATCTTACACATCTAGGTGCAGATTACAGTGGATAATCACCCCATTACACAGAAGCCATTTTGTACAGAAGTTGCAATAAATAATGATCAAAAGTGCAGATGTCGATATTTATGATTTCAATCAGTTTGGTAATCAGCTAAAATTGTGCTTAAATCTTGAGTTTCCAAAACTCAGACTTCCAAACTGAAGACGCATTGGAAAGATACTAGTGCTTGCTATAAACAAAGAAGTTCCTTTCTAAGAGATGCCATTGTATAAATAGTAATTTAACATGGAACATGACAAATTTTGAGGAATATAAATTTAAATTATTTAGAGTAATGCTACTAAGTGTCAGGATTATGAAGAATCTACTTAGATGAACTACATATTTCACAGTCATTGACTATGATTTTTCCTTCTATTTCATATGAACATCTAACATTGACTATTGTGATATCAGATGATATGGTTCATTGATTTTGCCCAATGTACTTATTACTAATAGATTATATATCCAAAAAGGCTGGAGTAAGGATATAATGTTTAGAAATGAAACAAACATCTATATACATGACGTATCACTATCACTTAGTGATTCATTTACTTTATGATAACATAGTGCAAGTATTTAACTTTACATAAAATCTTGTTCAAAAATTTCTGAACTTTTACCACATGGAAATAGATGTAGCTTTCTTCTGAGATTGCTCAAAAAAATAGATAATTACAAGTAGTTTAAGCGTAGTTCTTCATTTTATTTGGGCCACATGCTGAAAACTACAACCAATGTTACCGAAAGTCTATATAATTCAATATGAAAATGTCTTCATGTATCTTATGCCCAAAATTTCATGACTATTAAATCAAAATCAGTTTGAGACTGCTTCAGATCAAGTTATTGTAACACATACACATATTACACTATATTAGCAATATCCCCATTGTTTCATGCTTATAGTTCATGCTACGTTTAAAATTAATCTGTTGCAAGACTATTCCTGAAGGCTGTTTTATTGGATAAGTAAACCTATTTCATAGGAATTGCAACTGTTTGTTTCAATCTTAAGTGGACTGAAACAAGCCATTATGAATTTATAGAGATCTCTGATCTAGCTTGGAGTGCTAGCAATTTATTCAACACTGGCTTTTTGTGTAGTTGCTTTTGGTGAGTTCCCTTTCCTTATATAACTGCAAATAATTTTAATTGGCAGACATATTTCTACAGCTCTGCAAGGTAGACTGTATAATTTTTCCTTCGTATGGCAAAGAAAAATTAAAAAAAAAAAAATTCTGGGCAAGTATATTTTGCCCTGAAGGATTCTATTTAATGACTCTGTTTATCGCATGTCCTAATACGCATGAAAAACAATGTGATTTTTCTTGCGAGGTTCTTTTCTGCTACAAGTGAGGAAAATATTCTTTACTGAGAAACAGAAATGCTACCAAAGCTGAAAATGCAAAACTGAATGAAAGAATGAGATCTTCTATAGAGTAGCAAAAATTAATGCTCACAGGTGAGCACATTTTGCTCCTTTTATGCCAGATACATACAAAAAAAGCCAATCACCATTTAAAAAAACACAGAGGCATAAGTACATGAGTTAACTAATTGCAAGACAATTCATTTTAGAAAGTAATTAATTCACCCAAATGCTTCTTTTCTCAGGATCCAGTGAATGACTACATTTGAAATACATTTTCTTATTAAATGTCATACTGAAGGTAGAAACCCACTTAAAGGTATAATATTAAACAAATTAAATATAGAAAAGTACATAAAATAATATTTTATGTGATTTATTCTAGCTACAAATAATATTCTTTGTATGCTAAATATATTCAGCATTTGTTCAACTACGCTGCGGCACTGGAGAAGAAAAAACTATCAATTGCATTAAGCATTTGAACAGAAACAAAATAAATACCAGGAATCATCTTATAAAGACAGACTTCATTTAAATTCCACCAGCACAGTATAATGTCACCACAGTAAGCTCGGTCTTCAGTTCATGTACATTGCCATAAATTGATCACAGGCATGAAAACACAAGGCTAACAGGGAAATAACAGTTTAAAGTAACAGCTGAAATAGGTAAAAAAGAACATACATCTGTGACAACAACAGCAACAACAAATAAATAAACAAAACAACAAACAAACAAACAAACAAATCCCAAGCTCTGCCCCAAAATCAGATTGGGCAACAAGGAGGATGAGTGGTCAGATGTCAAAATAATACAATAAAATTGTACAAAGCCAGATTAATGATAAAGTCATTGGGAATTCAAAACATCAGCTAATTCTACATTAAACATGAATGATGATTGCTGGAGGTAGAATATCTGGATGAAAATATTTAATTTGTTTGCAAATATGTTTGCTGTATTTGACTGGGATAATCCTTGAAGTTCTTCTTACATAAATTTAAGTCTAAATATTCAGTTGCTATAACAACGTAATACATTAGTTCTCTAGTTTTATTTTTGATCATTCCACTGCAAGACTGTTAGAATCCTTGTGACCTAAGTATTCAATGTTTTTCAATATTACTTAAGTAAAGACTTTCATATTTAGAGGATACTTCATAATTTCTTCTCCTTAAAGATTCAGAACAAACTTGAAGAATCTGATGCTTAAATAACATCAATAGAAAAATATTGAACTCTTAGGAATAGAATCACAGAAAACTTCAGAAAATAAAACTAGATAAATATATTTTGTTGTTCTATGATTTAATAGGTAGTATTAACTTACAACATCACATTTGTGCTAAAAAATAAATAAATACTGAATTAGACAATCTAAGAAACACATGTAAATGCAGTACTTAGGTATACTGATACCCATATTTTTTTGCAAATAACCACGCTTACATGGAGTGCTGTGCTTCTGAAGACTGTATTTTCATTCGTGGTTTTACAAGGTAAAACAAATTATGTTTAAAATAAAACAAAGCAAACAAAAAAGACAATCTACATAATTTTTGCCAAGTGGAGGCATGTGCCTGTTCCTAGGGAGGCAAATGTGGCAACTGTACATCTCTATCCATGCCTCCTCTGTCTGAAAGCTGTTGTAGAACTCTACATCAGTCAGGAATAAGAGCAAAATCCTCCACATCCATGTGGCTGAACTCTAATTAGTATGTTTGCAACAATAGGAAATGGCATTCAGATGTTAACATGAAAGCTGATCAGTGACTAATACTAGTAAATTGCATGCCAGCACCTCACAGACTATACATGAATATATTAGTTTGAATTTAATTTGTGACTGTTCAGTTTAAAAAGAAGAGGTCTTGATATTTCACTGATGCATCAAGTATCTGTCTGCTGAAGGATCAGTAAATAATGTAAACTCCTTATTCAGTCACATGTCTACATTGAAACAGGAGTAGATATTTCTCTTGGCATATTTTAATATAATTCACGTGGTCTCCAACACTTTCTATTTCCCTCAAGCACACCTGCATACATACAAATCATGTGCAAATATGGTCTCCATTATCATCCATAATAATTACACAGAAAAGTAAAGCATATGCAAGTCAAAATAAGAAACATTTATCAGTATCAAATCTGCCAGTGGGATTAGACTAAGAAGGACAGGTAAATAGTAGAGAATAGTAGAGAAATCAGAGAATGGCTTGGGTTGGAAAGGTCTTTAACAATGATCTAGTTCCAAGACCCTCGTCATGGCCATGGCTGCACTCACCAGATCAGGCTGCCTAGGGCACCATCCAACCTGGCCATGAACACCTGCACGGATGGAGCATCCACAACGTCTCTGGGCAGCATGTGCCGGGGCCTCCACTAGTAAAGACTATCTCCCATAACATCTAATCTAAATCTACTGTTTTTTAGTTTAAAACCATTCTCTCCCGTCACTACCTACCTGTGTTAAAAGTCAGTCTCTGTCTGGTTTATAAGCTCCCTGTAAGTACTAGAAGGCCACAATAAGGTCTCCCCAGAACCTTCTTCAGGCTGAACAAGCCCAGCTCCCTCAACCTTTCTTCATAGGAGAGGTGCTCCAGCCATCTGATCATTTTTGTGGCCCTCCTCTGGACCCTCTCCAACAGCTGAATGCCTTTATTGTACTGAGGGACCCAGGCCTAGATGCAGTATTCCAGATGTGGCCTCACTTGGGCAGAGTAGAGCAGTACAATCACCTCCTTCTTGTAGTCTGGACACATATGTGGGATTGCCTCGACCCAGGTGCAATACTTTGCACTTGGAGTTGTCGAACTTAATTCAGTTCATGCGGCTCCACTTTTCAAACTTTGTTTCCTCTGGATTCTTTCCTTACAGAGCATTAACTGCACCACTTGTCTTGGTATCATCTGTAAACTTGCTGAGGGTGCACTCAATCCCCCTGTGTACGTCCTTGATCAAGATGTTAAAGAGCACCTGTCTCAACCTGTCTGGTTTGTGGTTGAAATGCCAAAGCAAATTTCAATTTCAGTTAGTGTGTTCACATGGCTCAGCTCTGTGCCTCCTTGACAGGACTGTTTCAAATCTTTCAAGCAACTTAACCTCATTAGTACAACTAAAGGGCTTAATCATAATAAATTGCTAACAGTTCTGCAGATTGTTTAATTGTCTTCAATGCCTTCATTATGTGAAACAGATGAGCCTTAAAAGGTGTAAAGATGACGAACATTAAGTGATTAAAAAAGAGAAAATTTTGTATTTTGTATAAGAGGAAATTCTCTTAAGCTTGCTTAAAAAAAAGTCCTAAGACATTTTCAATATTTCAAATTATATTCCGAGAAATTATGCCCAAAAAAAACTAAGGGAAAAGTAATATAATATCCACAAGCACTTTCAGTTCAGCTTTATGCATTATATAAAAGAATGGTAAAAAGAAGCAAGGTCTAAATTAGAATTGTGGTATAATAATGAACAGTGAAAAGAAAGAAAATAAATAATAATTTAAAAAAAAAACACAGAGAATTTCTGTAAAAATAGTGTTTTGTATCCTGTATTTATTAGCTGCGATAGTGCAAATGAAATTGTCATGAGTCTATGAAATACAGTAAAAACTTCACTGCAAGCCTGTTTTGCCTGTGAAGAACTTGGGGAAATTGATGATTATGCTGTATAAAACCCAACAGACATAAATTAGAAATGAATACATTTTGAGAACACTTCTAACTAACAAAATTAATGGATTTATCTGTAACATAAGGAAAAGGTTTTGTGGGTGACATAGGGTAACAGAGGAGGCATGAATGAATTGCAAGGGCAGACAAGTGGAAGATGGAAAGTCACAGTGTACCGTGACATCAGTGACTAGAGAGTAGAAGGATATGGAAATAGAGCTCAGCTCAAAACCTGAGGTTAGGAGAAAAAAGATACTTTTATTTTTAAAATCACAATGAATCCCAAGAAACTTTGGGATAGTGAGTAAAGAACTAGGTTTTAATTATTATTTAAATTTACTACATCTTAATTTAACTGCCAGGGTCATTGCAGCTCTGACATAACATTGCTTCTAAGAGGAGCAAGCTGAACAAAACCATTTGTGGTGGCATCAGATGATAATAAATAAAAAGAAGTAATAATACTCATGTTCCCATGCTAATGTCCCTGAAGAGTGAATGGAAATGTGCTAAATATCATCATGCCACTTTCTGAATTGTGTAAAACTTTCTATGACTTTAATTTAATAGAAAATTTGAGAACAAATGACAAGAAAGCAACCCTGATAGAGAAAATTCCTGAATGCCAAGTAATGCAGTAGAAAAGGAAGTGTTTTCTAGTAGTAGAGAACAATTTTTTTTGCTTCCTTATGAGAAAATAGAAGGTTAAATGCATTCAGCATAATGCAGAACAAGAAAAGCTACAATTGAGCATGTAATAAATCACTACCTTCAAGGTTGCAGTTAAATAAGAAAACGGGAGCAGTGTGGAAATGCTAAATTACTGTTGCCTGGATTTTTGGATTCAAAGTTTCCCATTCTACACTACTGAAAAACCTAAAGAGTATTTTTTTAGTAGTCATTGGAATAAAGACAAGAGCTGGGACTGGAAACAGAAAGCTGTTCCACTATTGCTATGTGCCATGCCCTCTAAGTACCATAATTGTGTATTTTCTTGGGCTTTTTTGACTTCACAGTAACACTCTGAGAGTAGTTACTAGAGTCATAGATGAGACTCTTCTCTGATGAAAGGTGGATCTGAATCTTCAAATTAAGAAAATAATAAACCCAGACCCACTATTTCTTAGACAAATGACTTACTACTTTTACCAGAGGTTGATAGTTCTGCCTCTCATCTCCACTGTATAATCAGAATGTAGTTTCCATCCCTCCCTTTTCAGCATTTCTACAAGCATCAACATGTAGGAAAGGATCCCAGGAGTACGTCCCTCCGTGCAGTTTTAGCACATATATGTACAAACAAGAAGAGGACTAATGTCAGTTGACTAAATTTATGCATCTGCCTGCTCAGTTCATTTTAGATTAATCTATTGAGATTGCACTAAAGAGCAAGGATCCTGTGCACTAGAGATCACTTCAGTTCTGTCCAAAATAATTCCACTGACTTACTATTTTTTATTTTCAATTTTTCTTGAGATCTGAAAGTTCTGTTTCAAAGTGTACAGATAATTGCTTTAAGTCTAGAGTGACTAGATGGATTGCTAGCATTTTAAACTCGAAACTCAACCAGAAACCATAAATATATTTTCTTATAAGCAGGTTCTCTGATTCCATGATTTGTCAAGTTTATCTTAACTTACCATGCTTCTCCACATTCAACACACTTACTAAACTGAGGGATTTTTGTACTCACCAAATTTGAGCTGCAACTTCAATTTAATTTTTTTTTTTTTACTGAGGAGGTCCTAGCTTGTGTTTGAGAGCTGAGTTGGTTTAAACTCTCGTTTCTTGCATTCTCTATTTCATTCACTCCTATGAAGTGTCCTATCACAACTAGGATAGAGGCCACAATTAGGAAATAGCATACATGGGAAAGAAGTGACACGTGATCTCTTCTGTTCTGTAATAACATAAATAATTTGAAAGAATTTGAAATTCACTGCATCAAGACAAAATCAGAAATATAATAGCAAATGTACTATATTCATAAGCACATATTCCTTGAAGATCTGAGTTTTAACCTAATCAGATATCTCAGAAAATACAGAAAGAGATCATGAACCAACAGTCAAAAGCAGTCCTCCATCACTTCTTTACGTTATGGGATGAGTACACAGGCAAATACAGGGCTAGTATGCAAGGAGCATTTCAGCTGTGCTTAGTAACCATGAGCCAGTATTTCTTGTCTACGGGCATTGGCCATCATTTACTTATGCTCATTAAACATGAATAAAATAATGAGTCCTGTCACCCTGATGGCCATCATTAGTCACACTATATGTCCCAAAGAATCCTGCTGATTAAAACTGCTGTGTTAGGCACCCCTCTGCTCATGTAACCCAGAAGTCACCACTTCACCTTCACACGAATTAAGCAGTGTTCTCATAACCATGCTTGGGCAATTTTCTCAGTGCTAAAAACTGGGAGACCTGAAAGCCACTTTCCTCTGAAGAACATCTCGCAACCTTTGATACATTTCACCTTTTATTATAAAAACTAGCAGATAGCAATAGACCAGAACAGTCCATTAAGATAACCTTAAAAGACCCCTACAGCTTCCATCACTGGTCTTTCCTGCATGGCTTCCTCTGGACATGACTTTTCAAAGCAAAAAAAGAAAATAGCACAAATGAAGAACAACCAAGTTTTGGCAGCAAGGTACCTATTCACTCCATAGCCTCAACTTCTCCTAACTTCATTTAGAAACTGTAATAAAGGAAGGTGGTTCTCAGATTGAAACAGCTACTCCCTCCCTAACGCTCTACATTTTAACACTCCATTACTACCAATCTGACATATATCTGTATATTTGCATCCTTTTATCTTATAGCCCTGCTGCCCTGCAATAGTAGTACTGGTCTTCATGCATTTCAGAAGAGCTTGTTTAACATTAAAAACATGATTTCCACATGCAATAATTGGGTGGATCAGTCCCTTTGCATTACTTATTTGAAAGTCATTATTCAATCCTGACTCCAATTGACGATCCATTCAGTGAAAGTATTTGCCTAATGATTTTGGTTAAAGACTGTTAGCTATCTTTTCCCCGGAGTGTTCAGCTGGAGTACTCAAGGGTCTCTATATTCATGCTCTGCAGTTGTGAAAGGCCAAGGCAAACAGTTATCCAACTTCAAAACTTTAAAGAGGCTCAGGTGGATTTAAAACCACAATCTGATTTGCCCATTACATTTAAAATCTACATGTCGTAGATTCTTTAGGAAATTATGCTGTAGGAATCTTGTTTGTTCTGTTGTGTTTATTTTATTTTATTTTTTTTTTCAGTAGTGCTTTTAACAAGAATCTTATGGTTCTTTATCAAGGTACTTCCGTAACCTAGAATGTGCTGTTCTACTTGTCCTGCTTTGAAGTGTAACACTTATTCCTGTGCTACCTATGGACCTAACAACAGTGCCCTCTAAGAGTCTGAATGTGTTTTATTGTTTAAAACATTAGCAGTTTTTCAGCAGTTTTTAGGCATAGTTTTATCCTAAAACTGACAAATTGCCTGCCTACTGCTTGGCATTAATGTTAAAAATAAACAAACAAAAAGTTTAATTTCTTACTCTGAAGTGATGTAAGCAGATGCCATTGAGTACTCACAAATGAAAAAGAGCAAGGACGGCTGTTGCCCAGGATTACCATCCTGTATATCTATTCACAGACTATGCAGCTATAAATCCCTCAAGCACACCTTTGAAAATCCGGTCACTTGGAGTTGAAGACAAAACACTGATAGCTATTTTGACTGTCATCTAGAAATAACAACCAATTCTCCACACCCTTTCTGTTTAGCACATACTTCAAAACAGGGAGATTACATTCCATACAAAATATCAGGCTGTAGCAGTGAGTGTAATGATCTTCATAGCATGTCACATCCTGCAGAAAGCTATGTGCAGTGATGTTTTAGATTATGCTTTCCTCTCCGACCATACCGCTCTCTGTTGGAGTATTTTAATAATTGCATATATTGTCTGGGAAATTGGATTCTAGTTTACAAGCAGTCTTTTTACTTTAAAAAACAAACAAACAAAAAAAAAACACCTAGATGCAATACATCCAAATTTATACTTTATGTGCTGCACTGTACATTTCTGGAAGTGTCAAGTACTCTGCTGGCTGTATAACTATTGACATCTGTTATGCAAGATACGCTATTGTACTCCAGACTGTTATATGCAATTAAAACTAGTGGAAAAATACATGGGCGAAAGGATGTGCTGCTCCATAATATGTTTTGATAGATGATAAATGTGTCTTCACAGATACTTTTGCTATCAGCTCCTTTTTGCAGTTGTTAGTAACAAATTTCAATAATGGCTCTATGTCCATTTGCCTTCTGCTTGTTTTTTGGAACGACCATGCTCCTAGACAAGAGCTTTCTCCTGCTGCTGCTACGTCTTTCCTTACCTACAATGCTTAATCTTCCTGCTTTCACTTCTCCCTACTTTTCCTGTTTTCAGGAAACAAATCCTTCTAGTTTTGCTATAGCTCAACACAATGAACTGAACTTTCTCTCCTATTTTCCACATTTTCACCAGGTCAAACATGCTAATTGCATGTAACTAAATAACTAAATGGTAACTAAATAATTTTAACAAGATATTCCATCCAGGCACAAGGAATCTCTCCTATGATGTGCTCCTATTAGAAGTTACTTTTTCAAGTAGCTGGTATTTTCCTTTCTCCCTAGCTTCTAACCATCTTCTATTTTTTTTCTCTGTGATTAGGCATTTGATTGTCTTATAATAAAGTGGTGCTATCTCAAAGAAATGAAGAAAAACAAGAAAGACTTTAATTTTCCACGAGATATTAAAACTAACTTAAGTGACTGTGACAATATTTCTTCCAGTTTCTTCAGAGCTTGTTGAGATGTATTTCATCCAAACCTATGCTTACATTGCCACTTTCTTCATCTCTTTTTTTCTCATTTCTGCTTCAAACCACTTTTATGCCTTTAACTATTAGATTACATACCACTAAATTAAGAAATAGCCTTAATCGGGACATTTCCCAAGGAATGGAATTAAACCTAATGATACTTATCAGCAAGAACTGCTGCTTAATTGGGATAGTAATTCACTTAACTGGGATGCCTGTAGGTTATTCACTATAATCAGATAAGGACATCTGATCCTTATTTTCCTGAGAAGGATATCAGCAGTGGTAGTTCTAGAAAGAGGTTTTAATTATATCAATGAAGCATTTTGAGTGTGATTGCTCACTTGAGTTGATGTTCGCCTTGAAGCTGCACTACCATGATCAGCTTCCTCTGAAGCATAAGGGACAGAAGTGATGACATCCTGAGCTTTCCCTAACTCTTGAGGCAGGATAAAAACCACAGTTTGAATGAACTGAGAACTCATTCATTAAACCAGGTGGTTGCACGATTTGCCTCGACAACAAAGTCACATAATAAACACTGAACTAATGGATCAGTCTAAAAATGACTAATTATGACTACAGGATGACTAATGTCACCTAATGCATAGTTCATAGAAAGTGACACACATAAACAACAAGAACCTGAGTGATGCTTAAATGACCTGCAGTCATTTTATAACTGCAGTGTGTACTGTCTTCTCTGAGCTATTTAGGAAAACACACTCTCTGGAATGGTAGTCTTAATAGTGTTTAGGAAAATGTTTAAATATTCTATTTTTATTCAACGCATTCTAGTGGTCAAATGTAACAAAAGTTGAACTGCTTACAGAAGCCACAATATTAATTTCTGCTTCTTAAGGAGGCAATAGTTTTGAGATGAGTAGTACAACAAAAAGCTACTTCACACTCAAAATAGCATTTTGCTAATTATACTCCATCACAGCATTATGCAGATGAAAGTATTTAGACATAATGGAACCAATCATGCAAAGTATCAACTGTCAAGATAGAAGTTGCAATTAGTACTAAGTAGGACTAAAACAAATGAAAGACCTTTTTTTTTCCCCCTAGATTAGAAATTTTACAGCAGGTAAGGTGTACCAGAGCTTTAGAAATTAGAACTAATAGACAATCCACTCTTGATTTTTCTCATTCTGAAATTCGCTGTTACTCTTTTTGTTCAGTGGAATGTGCTGCTTTTCTTGGAGGTCAGGAGTAGCTCCATTGCAGCCTGTTATTCAGGGTCCTTGGGAACAGAAAGAATGAAGAATGACTGATTTCGTTAGTACAAATCATTTATCCAGGCATTTGGAAACTAGTAAGAATGACAATGAACATGAAAATGATGCTTTTTAACATGCAAAGTTAATGCCTGTCAGCCTAATTTCAAAGATCTTAGGAAGCAATCATTCATATACTTTTCATTCTGCAATGGACATTTCTACTTCATTACACCAGACTGGGCTAAGCCTGAGAACCATTTGCAGATCACATCTAAAATTTTAATGAAAAAAAAGAAAATAATAAAATCTGGATATTTCCATAACGCCAATGAGGACTGCTCCAAAAGTAATGCCTCCTATTTTATTATGTTGGCCCATTATGTCAAAGGTGGTAGAAGATAAACCTTCCCTTAATTTAAGAGTTCAATTTCACTGACACATTTTGGCAGATATTTCTAGGAAAACTGAAAAAATAAAAAGTTAAATCTATTTCGGCATGCTTTAAGAGACTGAAATTACTATGTATTTGAGGAGAGTTATTGAGCTATCCAGGCTCCCTCTAGCAGCCTCCAGAGAGGCAGTGTGTATGCAGCAGTATTATACAGCTTCCACAGAATATGAACAGATAAGAATCTTTTGATTAATACTTGTAAAAATAAAAAAAAAAATAAACAAAAACAATGCCTTTCCAGGCAGCATGCAATCTGATCCCTAACCTAGAGCTATTAACATGCATCTGCTGGTAATGACAACAAAGGACGTGAAGCTCTTTTCCAGGAAACTAGGGCTGCTTCTCCTACTCTAGAATTGAATTTGAATTCCCTATTCCTGCTCTTCATAGAGCACCTAATAAACATAGAGCAAAGATTCCTTGATCTTACTGTCAGATGTATGTAACAAGTAAAGAATAGTCTCTAAAATCTACATTAAATGATTCTTTGTGGCATATAGAAATTCATGAACCTAACAATAACCTTGTATCGTCTTTGAACTCTCTGCTGGACCATCTGAAGCATCTACACACAGTGGGACAGAAGCTGGATGCTTCTCATCTCTATTACAATACTTACCAAGTAGCAGCATGCTATTTATGGTAACTCCATTTAGGATGTTTCAGGTAGGTCCTCTTCTCTCAGAAAGGCATGTGAACATTAAATATACTGTTAATTAAGCTGTGGAGTCCTAATGCCCAAGAACACTCTGCCATTGTATTGGAGGTATATTCCAAGTGCTTATGAAACAAGGCTGAAGATTTTCTTTTTATTTCAGAGTAAATACATAGAGAGAGATCCTTCCCAACATAAGATGTTAAAAACCTTTTATTTGGCTTCATTTCAATAAAAATTTTGTTGTAAGATGATAATGTCAAGCAAAAAAGAGAATTTAATTCAAGGAAAGGATATCCTATGTCACTGTGTAGAAGTGAACTCTTTTGGTTGGCAGAAAAATTAAATGCATAGCTGAGAAAAATTAAATGTATAGCTAGGGAAAGTCAAGACAGATCTAGCATGAAAAGCAGATATGGTACCATGATGGTGTAGAGTGGGGAGCAGTTGGATCATATGACCACAGAGCTATCCCCTACAGAAATGTAGCCACTCTCTCAGGTAAAGCTTAAGATTCAGTTCCATTAGTTAAAAGCATCAGAAAAATAATTAGCATCCCTCTAGTAATGCTAGCTACTAAACTACTTAATAGTTTGCTAACTAGTTTGCTAGTTTGCAGAATAGTAATGTTAATGCTTTTGTGATGGCATCATCTGTAGTATAATCTTGTGAAAGACATCAGAGAATTGATCTATTAAAAATATATCCCTGTCCAGGTCTCATCAAGGCCACCAGATGGAATAAGCATTAGAACACTGTCCTGTTTGATAACAGTTTACAGTCACTAAAATTAAGTTATTCCAGATGACGTCAAAATACTACAGTTCAATAATTGGTTACCACACTGTGCTGTGTTTAAAAGATTTTGTCAGTGCATTTGGAGCTGCTTCTCTATTATTACTGCAGCTCATTGCACAATGCAGATGTGTGCAGAGAGAATTTTCAGCAAATATGACAAAAAATGTTCTTCCTTTTTATTTTTTAAAGATAGTGTTTTATGCTATAATCACAATACATACTGTCTACAATTAGTATATTAAGAATAATTATTAGTATAAAAAATTTCTATCAGCATGGATCTCAAAGGCTTTTGTAAAGCTCAGGATTCCATTGTGCCGGTTTTCTTTTCTATGCAAAATAGTTTGCCAGTTTCTAAATGAAAAGATTCTCTGTGGAACTGAAACAAACAAACATAGCAGATGGTTGGATTGCTAAAATCACATGTAAAAATAATTCTACATTTTCTACAGATACTTGATGTGGCAGATGTAGCTGTGGCACATTAATTATAACTATGATTTTGGGTGGTTACCACAACAAAGTCAATACAGTTAAACGTGTTGATTCTATTTCATAGCTCTTTCCAAGGTTTCCAAGGAGAGAGCTTGACTGCAGCCTCGGGGTTAAGAATGAGGATGTGAAAGACATAATGCCATGTACTACTGAAGTGCACAGAAGAACCAAAGCCTTTTAAGTGGTTTCCACCTTAAGACAAAGAAGAGATGAAAAAAATGAGAATGCACATGGTCAACTGTGTAATGCTGGATGAAGAGACAGATATTATTTCTTGATCCAAGCACTGATCCATTTATTCCCTGAAGCATGAGATTATGAAGATGAATGGAATTCTCTTCATTGTCATTTTTCAACACATATGCCACCTGCATTATCTGACATTCACAATTTAGAAGCATTTTACATTTTGGAAAGCGTATCAAGACCTCAATGCTCTTTTCTTCAAAATATGAGTACAAATAGTTTTGTGGCTTTTATTTATATAAAAGAAAAGGCAAAATCTTTTCCAATTATGAGTTTACTTCTAAAGTATACTTTAAAGTACTTTTCCAGCAAAAAAATTCTACATAAAACTGACTTTGCAAATAAGTGATCTTGAACTTACACATAAATAAAATCAACAACCAAGACTAATTGTCCAGCCCATTATATCTTTTCACATTTAAAGCACTAGGAGGCATAATCTTACTTTGACCTTTATACAGAATGGTATTAGCTATATTGACTAGTTAAATGATGAAGACATCAGATTTAACTCAAAAAAAATATATCTTTCATTTTCTGTACAGAACTGCAGGACTTATGATTACAGCTGAAAAAAGATTTTGTCCTGAAAAAAATAGTGTTAAAATACTACTTTGATACATTTAAAATGAATCATAAGTTTGTGCCAAATCTGCAGATACCTTGTGGCTGAAAAAAAAAAAAAAAAAATCAATGCTTTCATCCAAACAATTATTTCTTTTGGAAATATAGATAAAATTAATTAAAAAATGGAAAATGATCAGAAAAAGCCAAATGCCAAAATCAAATGGTTTCCATTGAATGTCATTTTAATCTAGCAATTTGATCCTATGTTGCTTGAATGACAATTTTTGTATTTTTACATTTTTTTTTTTACAACTGATGTAACAAGAAGTTATACGTTCATCTTGATTGATTAATTTTTTCTTTATATTCTTCTGCAACTTAAAGAGAGGGCAGCATTTTTACTAAAAAATATGCCGTCCAAAAGCCCTCAATTTTTTTTGTTTATTTATCTTTATCAGAGATGTCATTTGCTTTTTAGCACTGAACTCAAGATAAAATGGAGGCAATAACTGTGATTGTCTTATAGATATTTTGTCCATCATAAAGTAGGTGTAGCTGTTTGTTTTTTATACACACATTCAACTAGCGTTGTTCCCAGGTGTTTATTGAAAGTCATATATTTCATGCAGGGATGGCTCAGTGGCTCATGAATCAATTACAGCCCTTATTTCTAAAGTAAACAAGCCCTCAATTTCAGTTTTCCTTAATACATCAGAATGTAATTTGCAACTGTTTAGTAGCTGTCACACAAGCATCTGAGCTGTGCAAACAGTACATGCAAAGAGATAACAGAGGGGCTTTGGATGCTGGAAAGCAAAGCAAGGAGAATCAACTATTCTAAGTCATTCCCACAGTAAACTGGATCACTCAGAGAACACTGAGAAGACAAGCCTCACTTAAATTATTATTACTGAAGATCCAAACACAAGTACAGATGAAATTACTAATTTATTAATCATTAATTATTTAATAATAGTAATATCTAATTATCATTTTTTAAAAATTATTTTTCACTCAGTCCCACAGAAGCTTGCAAAATTCATACAATTTTTTATTTTTTTCTGAGCTATTACAGTAGTACTTTTAGGAAGATGTATGCTCTTTTGCTTTAATCTAAAATTGTTCTGAAGAGTATATCTTCACCCACTTCAAAAGTGCTATAAAATGCATTGTTAATTCATGAAAATGTTTTTCTTTTCTCTGCATGCTCCATTGTAAACTGATGTTCATTGATCTTCTTGTAAGTTGTGTCTTAAGGTGCAGTGATCTGATGCCCAATACATAATGGCAGAAACACTCCCTAGGGAAATGGAGTTAGCATTAAAGCAGAAAATTCATAACCATAATTTTTTCTTAGAATCCATAATTACATTAAATAACATGTTGTTATTACTAAAATAGTCATGTAATAGTTCACCTAAGGTTTTCATCTAAAAAATCAATTTCCAGACCTAAAGCCACTGGTCTAGTAAGTGTTCTTTGCGAAAAGAGGTTGGCTGGAATCTGACAGAGCCCATATTCTCAATGGGGGAAGTTCTTGTCTCTAAATCTCCAAATGATTGAGAGAACTTTAGGTTCAGTGAAGGAACAGGATAACATCAAGAGCACTGTGGTTAAGCCAAAGGCTGGTAAAGTACTTTCTGAGGGTGACAAGGCTAATGGCAGTATTTACATTGTTCCAGGGAGCACTGCAGTTCAGGAGCACATCTGAAATGCTTGTATACCAACATATTCTGTACAAGGAACATATGAGACAAGCTGATAGATTTATTCCTTTCCCAGACTTATGATATCACTGAGACATGATGGGATGAGAGTCTTGACTGAAGTGCTGGGATGGAGGGCTAGCAACATGAACTGAGAACATACTGCCACAACAAGGAAGTCTGGGAAATTCTTAAATCATGGTGAAGATAACATGCTGTCACAAGTACTGAGTGAGCTGAGCAGGAAAGGTGCCCCCCTAGATCTATTATTTGAGACTAGAGAAGGCTTTGTGGAAGAGATGACGGTAGGTAGCTATCTTGGCCTCAGTGGTAATGAAGTAGTTGAGTTCAAACTTTTGGACAAAAAGAGAAAAAAGTCAGCACAGATATTACCCTGGATTTTAAAAGAATAAACTTTAAGTTACCCAGAGAGCTAATTAGAAGAGTCTCCTGGGAATCTGTTCTACAAGGCTTAGGGTTCCAAGAGAACTGATCGCTTTTCAAGAATCTACTTTTAAAAGCCCAGGAGCAGGAAATCCCATTGTGCTGCAAGCCAAGCAAGTGGGGTAGAAGACTTTTTTACTGCATAGGGAACTTTTCCTGCAACTAGAGCAGAAAAAGAAAATAAATGATCTCTGGAAGCAAGATCAGGATCTACTGGGAGATTACAGAGCTGCAATTTGCATCTTCAGGGAGAAAACAAGAAAAGCCAAAGCTCAACTTGAGTTTACATTGGCCAGTCAAAAAACAAAAAAAAAGCTTTATAAAGTGTAACAACAGCAAAAGGGAAATAAGGAAAAGGTGGAGGTATTTAATGTCTTTCTTTTTCCCCCCCTCAGATTTTTATACTAATGACAGATCTTGGGCTGTCCAGTCCTCAGAGTTGAAGGACCATAATGGGGGAAGAAGTGACTTTTCATTTGTGGCCACTAAAATCGCAGGGGATTGGTTGTATCAGCTCACAGCATCCTTCTTGAGAAATTGGCCAACTGTGAGTTGAGATGATTCAATTTGATGAATAACAGAGCTCAAAGGATAATTGTGATGGGGCTACATCTGGCTACTGGCTGGTCACTAGCAGTGTTCCCCAGAGCTCCGTCCTAAGGGCAGTTCTCAGTTCTGTTCAGTATTGTTGTTAGTGATGTAGATTCAGGAGTTGAATGCATCCTTAGCAAGTTTACTAATGATAATAAACTGAGAGGCATTGTTGACTCTCTGAAGGGACAAGAGGAATCTGGACAGATTGTAGCACTGGACAATCAACAATGGCATGAAATTCAGCAAAGATAATTGTTGGGTGCTGCACTAAGGACAGAGTAGTAACAGACACGGGTACAGACTAGGAGATGAGTGGCTAGAGAATAGCTCAGCAGAAAGGGATCTGAAGGTGCTGGTCAACAGCAGGTTCAGCATGAGTCAGTACTGTTCCTTGGCAGACAAAAGGGCAAACTGCATTTTGGGGTGCGTTAAACACAGCATAGCCAGCCAGTCAAAAGAAAGTGATTCTTCCAGTATATTTAGCATTGATGGAGTCTCACAATGAATACTGTGTGCAATTCTGGGTTAATAAAATATTTTTCTTTATTAAGGTGATTGAAAACATCCAGAGTAGGGCAACATAGATAGTAAAAGGGCTGGAAGACACTGTCCTGTGAGGGGAGGCTGGGAACACTCGGGTTGTCTAGCCTGGAGAAAAGATGACTTTAGAAGCAACCTCACTGCTCACTTCAACTTTTTGACAGGGGAAGTGGAGAAGGAAGTGCCAATCTCTTCTCTCTGGTAACTGATGACAGAATGTGTGGGAATGGAACATAGCTTCACCAGGGAAGGTTCAGAGCATACATTAGGAAAAAATTATTTATCACCAGTATGATCAAATATTTTCCATGTCTGTCAGTGTTCAGGAGGCGTTTGGATAATGCCTTCATTAAATGTGCTTTATCTGGTTGTCAGTCAGGCAGTTGAACTAAATCTTTGGAGATATCTTCAAACTACTCTACTCTAGTCTAGTATAATCTAATCTTCATTTTTGTACCTGTATTTGCATTGGTTTGTAATTTCTATCTATTTCAGTGATCTTAAAGCAAACTAGAACTGCTATACTACTAACAAATAATTATTTTAAAAATAAGCTTTTCCTGCAGACATGAACAAAAGAATTTGAAAACTGTCAATTAGAAAACATATTAGTTACTTTTAAGTCATTCTGGCACACTCATTACCATCTGACTGACTCCTAAAACCCTGATAAGTCTAATTAGTATTTTAATGTCTTTGTATTGCATAATTGCACTTTAATTTTTGTGATCAAGAGGACAGTGTAATCAAAATGTGTTCGTACAATGTTTGAATGGATGCATTCCATTACTTCACTTCTTTTATGACTGAAATATTCCAAGGCTAGAATTCCTACTGAATCAATCTTGACTTGAAGTGGTTCCCAGTAGTAATTCTTTCTTCTATTGGTACTTTTGCAATAATGTGGTAGTGTAAGCTCTTCTAGCTCTACTATTAAAACAAACTAAGAAAAGCAAAATACAGGACGCTTATCCTTTCTACCTATTAAAGAAATATGACTGTGTAATGGTAAAAAAAATGAAAAATATTGCTACAGTCCCTCATTGTCTGGAAAACACCATACCATTTTCTTCCACCACCCCCATTTTCTTGTTTAGACCACTTCTATGCTGAGCAGTTAACTAAATGAACTTTAGGACGCAAAAAAAATGAAAGGAATCCATCATTCAAAGCAGATGCACTGGAATCATAGCAACATAAAACGCAGGAAATAAATGAGAGCTCATTTATTGCTGCAAACTTTTCATAAGCATAGCCATGGAAAGAACTGGTACTGTAGCTCTGGCTTGTATTTATTTGTTTATTTATTTATTTATGAATTTATTTATATAATGATATTATGTTTTTTTGAGTGTCTGATAGGTCAGAAGTCTCCCGAGGAAAAAAAAAAAAAATTATATGTTCAAATTGCTACTGTCCTAAAATCTAGTTAATGATTAATTCATTCAGTCAAAATGGTCCTCTTCCAAATTATCATTTATGCAATCGATCTAATAGACAAAACTTTAAACTGTGTTTCTTTTACATTTCTGTGGTTATGTCTAGTTTGGAATTTCTTTTAATTTAGTACTTCATTCAGTACTTCAGCAGATATTTTAGAAAGCACTTTATATATTAAAATTGGCTTTGAGATTTCCAGTATAAATCTGAAAACATAAAACAAAGTCATAGGTATCTGAAAGTGAGTAGTCCCAGAAATGCTCCAGCTGTATCTGTATATATCAACATTGTGAAGGTATGGGCTCAAGTCTCAATTCCATACTGTGGAATTGATAGCACGGTTTCTGATACAATGCTTCGGACTATGCAGATACTCTTTCCCAAATAATTCTTCAGCACAGGCTAAGAATAGGTCCAAACAGGCAATATGAATGTGGCCACCCCCTTTAGAGAGTGAGTGATTTCAGCCACTCTCAGGTGGCTGTGAACCTTACAATGCCCACCATCCTCAGTGAGCCACCACCACCTTTTTTTTTGTTGTACTGTTTCTACTGGTGTAGGAAAAGTTTGATGGCTCTCAGACTTAAGTCAGAACATTTATGTGTATTGGCAAATAAATTAAACACCATGATCCTATGGAGAAGATGGTTAAAAGTGATAGGATTTGTCTAAAGAAAGTTACGCCTTTTTTCACAGAAGCACAGAACAACTGAGGTGGGAAGGAACCTGTGGAGGTCATTTGCCAACTGCTTTGCTCAGTGCAGGTTGCCCAGAACCATGTGCAGGTGGCTTTTGAAGATCTCCAAGGAGTGATACCCTCGAGCCTCTCTGGGCAGCCTCTGACAATAGGTGGTCACACACACAGTAAAACATACATATGCATATACATACATACACACATATTTTTATTAAAAAGTACTTGATATTAAATAAAAGTTTTCATTTGATTCTGACAGAATATTTTCACCAAGTTCTTTTTTCTCCCACATAAGGTTCTCCCCAGTACCTGGCATGTGGTCTATGATTTTTTTTTTTCTCAGAATTAATATTTATTTTATTCTGTAACAGCTTATCCTGGCGTTTTATTTCCTTGAGACACAAAAATGTAGATTGATGAAAACAATTTAAAATGACTTCTCACTTGTGACATTAGAATAGACTTCCTACCCACACACGTACAAATTTCTGTTTCTCTTAGAAGGCAAGTGGATCATTAGCCCTTTGAACAAATGCTTTACAGTTAAAAAAAACAAATGCATGTTTAGTTTTCTGACTAAAACTAGATAATAGCTTTAAGTTTATGGCACTCTGATCTTTTTCAAAGCCTACAAAAGCAAGAAAGATATCTAGCAAGAAAAGCTAAAAATAACAAAATTGATGGAGGGCAGATCCTTCAAAATGTAAACAATGCAATTCCAAAGTAATCCATTGCTGGAATATATCATTACTTCATACTGAGAGAAGTAAATTCAGATTCAGTCTGTTCCAACTTGGGACTCCTGGCAATGTGAAAAACACACTGCTAGTTGAGGTTTCAAGTCAATTGCCTGGGAATTAAAATCTGGGATCAGTCCCTGTTAAATCACCTTAGAAGAGGACGCCGGTTGAGGTCTTGGAGATTCCACAAACAGGCAATTAAAGCACTCGTGAAAAGTGAAGTCTGTATTCAGCTTTTAATTTACTTCTGCCTGGAATATTTAACCAATATATACTGTAGTCTCACAGACGAGACATGAATATGAGAAAGAAGTATGTAAATATAGAATACTTTCAGCATTGTAGTGAACTTCTCACAAGAATTATGAGTACAAAAATGCAGATTAGGTTTTAGTTCATATATTAACAGGCATCAGGATACTGTCTCCTCAAGTAATTGAGAAACTAAGTATGCTACTGTTAACATCATGTTTTCTACAAATGTTCAACTATAATATTAGTAGCCTTATTACACACAGCCGCATGGATAATTGCCATCCATATGAAATTAAAGCTTCATCAAATGCGTTGTGCCTGGTTGCCTTTCTAGAAGCTTTGAAAATAGTGCACTTTAGCATTCCTAGTGATTATAAATTAGTAAAAAGTAATTAGATACTTTAATAACACTTTGGCTAGATTATCAGCAAGCCCAGCAACTGGATCATATTTTCTCATGTATTTCAATATATTACAAACACCCACATAAACAGGTATACAGTCAAAATGAAATCTGGCCAAAACTTGAAAAGTTAGCCCTAGTATTGTTTTGTTGACTGGTTGGTTTGCTTTCTTTAAAAAAAAAATAATAATAATAGGTTTGTTTGTTTGTTTGTTTGTTTGTTACTATAAAGCCATTTTGACAAGAAATAAAAGGCAAGCATTAAGAGCTCTCAATGTGTTTAACCAATTCCAGATCTTAATTTTTTACAACTTTAAGAAACTTTTCTACTGTAAAGTTTTCTATGAATATTTTCATACTTCATAGATCATTTGAAAATATGTGTGAGCTGTGGCAAACTATGTCTCAGTGTGCTTAGTACTGCATTTTTAAAAGATAGTATTTTTGCAGGAGAATTTTCTCCTCTAGTGTACAGCACATTTGCCTCATCTTGTGATTAAACTCATTGTTTTAGCTGCCTGCACAGAAATCAATGCCATCCTCAAATAAAAAACTCCTCTGATTAATAAATATCTAGAGAATTGTGTCCCGACCAATAACAGACAAATGAAAGACCTAATGCATTAATTTAGAAAAGTTTTGCATTTTGAAAGCCAAATAAAACATCAGCTTAAAAATATATAAATAAAATAAAAATGATCGAACAATATGCTCGACAGGTCACCTTTCAAACAAGCCCTGGAAGAAACAGTAGTTATACTTTTTTTCTTATATAAATCTCATGCCTATTAAGTACTCCGATCAAAAACAATTACTGAGCTACAAACGTATGCCTGTTTTGTACAGCGTTTATCAAAATTCTTTAATGATGCCCTGACTAGACAGGTCCAAAAGTGCTGTGACATATCTAGGTTTCCCTCTGTCAGGATTTCCTTATGACACTAAACCTATTCACTGTTAAGATACCATTACATATTAAGCGTTTTAATTATTAAGATATAAATGTTAAGATAATAAGATTAAATGAAAATTCTCCAAATATACGTAGGTTGCTCTGAAAATAATGCCTCCTATTTTTTTCCATGGAAAATGGAACAGATACGTGCGGCACAGTAACAGTATTCAATAAGCAAATTCTCAGCCACAAAGAACTCTTTTTCAACAAAGCCATCACCATTAGCCATGCGTTTTGACCAACAATGATAAAGAGCCTGCATGCCACTCTTGTGAAAATTTGCACCAGCAGAGGTAACCCACTGTTTCATGGCTGCTATATGATGACACCATTATTAAGAAAATGTTGCCTATGAAGTCCAGCTTTAATCAGCCTGAACAGTTGGAAGTCAGAAGGCACCAAATCCGGACTATGTGGTGAGTGTGGTAGAACAGTCCAGACAAGACTCACAACGTGCTCCACAGTTTTCAAACTGGTATTGGGCCTGGCATTATCATGTTGCAAGAGAAAAGCAGTGTTCTTCTCTGGCCTGACTCTGGAAGTTTGAGCCTTGAATTTAGTAATTAGCATTACAATGTAGTATTTAGAGCTGATGGTCTGTCTGCATTCCAGAAAATCGGGAAGGATCACCTCTCTCCTATCTCAAAAGACAGTACATGTAACTTTACCCTCTGAAGGCTGTTTCTTGAACTTTATCTTCAGTGGGAAATTCATGTTGCCATTCCATGGACTGTCATTTTGACTCTCTCTCATAGTGGTTTTACCATGTCTCATCACTGGTAATCAAGGAAACAACCTCATATTAATTCAGTAGGTCCTGACAAACATAACTCTGTTCTGTTCCTGTGAGTATTTGTGGGACCCACCCAAACTTAGCCATATTCCAACGTTGCCACCATTGTTTCCAGTACATTGCAGCCAATATTCAGCTCCATAAACAGTTCTTTTATTATAATACGCCAATTTGCACAGACAAGCGGATCAAGCGTCTCTTCATTTTGTGGTGTGACAGCTGTGCATGGCCATTCTGAACATGATTCGTCTTTCACACTACTATCACTATTGCCGAAAAACACCACCCACCACCTCACTGTGCTCATATCCACTGTTTGGTCTCCAAAAATGTTCAGCAAGCATTGATGAATGTCAATGGGTGCAATTTTTTCCTGCATGGAGGAATTCAGAGACATACCTTTGCATCATCACAGAATCACAGAATCACAGAATGGCCCAGGTTGGAAGGGACCTCAAGGATCATGAATCTCCAACCCCTCCGCCACAGGCTGGGCCACCAACTTCCACATTTAATACTAGACCAGGCTGCCCAGGGCCCCATCCAACCCTGGCCTTGAACACCTCCAGGGACAGGGCATCCACAGCCTCTCTGGGCAGCCTGTTCCAGCACTTTATCACTCTCATAGTAAAGAACTTCCCCCTGACATCCAACCTAAATCTTACCTCCTTCAACTTAAAACCATTTCCCCTTGCCCTGCTGTTATCTATCCTTTCACAGAGCTGACTCCTCCTCTGTTTATAGGCTCCCTTTAAGTACTGAAAGGCTGCAATGAGGTCCCCCCACAGCCTTTTTTCCTCCAGGCTGAACAAGCCCAGCTCCCTCAGCCTGTCTTCGTAGGGGAGGATACATATTTCCATGTCAGAAGTCATTTTGTCAGATTGCCCCTCTGATGGCAACCAAACATAATGGAATATTGGCAGGAAGGTTCAACCTCTACTGTCATCTACCTCTACTGCCTCTACCAACATCTGCCTCTGATATTGTGAACTAATGTCATAAAATAGGAGGCATTATTTTCAGAGCAGCCCTCATACTTGAAATATAGCAAAACAGCTAGTGATATACATAGACTAATAGTATTAAAATCCATGATTTATTTAATTAATCAAAAAATTATATGTAATGTAATTAAATTTTCTAACGCTAATTCTATCTAATAAAGATGTCATTCAAAATTATTTAAGATAAAGATGTATTATTCCTAAAAATAAGCTTCCAATTGATTTTGGATCAGGCATCCTGCTGTTTCAGGTAGTATTGTTTATATGTCTATCAGAATAAGAATAAGTAGTGAAACTCTAGTAGGACTTTCAGAACCAAACTTTCCGTCAATATGTTAATTCATCATTTCATAAAAAGCCCTCAGAATGAACTTCCGTTGCTTCCTTTTTTATGAGTTTTACCCCACTTTTCTCCAATTTCTGATTTAACTTGCTTATTACAGATACAAGTTTGGAACTACAACTAAGAAAGAGATTTCTGGTTTCAACAAGTATGCAAATTATCATATCTAGAATTGCAAAAGCTCTAATATTGCAAAGTCATGTCCTCAGAAATTTTCCAATTCCAGAAATTTTCAGGAGGGCCCCATTACTTGACAAGGCAGGTAAAGATACATGAACAAGTCTCAAGAGTCTTAAGTACTGAAGTGATGACTGAAAACTTAGGCTTAATTACTATCGCTAGGAACACCTCAAGTTTTCCATATTCTTGTTGCCAGAAATTCAGCTAATTGGTTCAAAAAACATCTGAAAAACAACATCATCAGATTAAGTAAAGCATCAGCTGATAATTAGAGCAATGCTATTGGTCATCACAAAAGTATTTCCCTCTTACACATCCTCTTACAAGCCAAATAATGCAACTAATATTTAGGAGAATGGCAAGGAGGTGAATGTGATCAAACTCAAATCTCCTTTTCTAGATTACTAAATTATTCCAGGAGAGGAGAAAAAGGAGCCTTGCATCTCTCATTTTGCTGTCCTTCAACTCTATAAATGGCAATCATAATTCACTGGGATACAAAGCAAGGGGCACATGGAACAGAATTCCAAGATATGGGAGTCAGGAAGAAAACAAGGGGCCTCATACCCTAAAATCTGCACTAAATCTGAACTGATGTGATGACATCCTAGGTTTGGATTTCAGATCTGCGCATCTCAGCACCTCACATCTAGTGTTGATCTACTGACTGCTGACCTCAAATTCCTTCTATAGTTCACAGTAAACAGAAGCACAACTTTGAGGGGAAACATGGGTAATTTCCCCTACAGTGGCATATGCCCACTGACCAAAAAGTTTTCCAAAGAAGTAAGAATTCAGCTGGGGTTGCTCCAGGATAGAAGTGGATATTTAGCTTTGTTTACAATATCCCAAGCAATGTTTTAAACAATTATGTTTAAATGAACCTTATTTTCCTCTGGTAGTACTAAACCAACATTCATATTCAGGTGAAGATTAAGGGGCTATAAACCTCAGTTTTTGTCTTCTGGCATCCTACCTTAAACAGGCTGGGCCATAACAACTGAGCATATTGTCTAATACGGGGCCCGATAGAGAAAACAAAATTAGCTACTGCTAGTGAAACTAACAGTCCATTTCCACATGTTGTTCTGGTTTGTCTGATGCATCAGGTATTATTAACCGAGCAAAGGAAGTAGATAAGTTATTGTAGTATCACAATCAGTCTTTGCAGTTGATGAGAACTGGGATTGCTTATTTCCAAATATGGTAAAGGCTTTAAAAGTTAATGTGCAGCTTCTACTGAATAATAATAGGAAAATATTATAATGAATATTTAATCATCACTTAATTAAATTTTCAGGATACAAAGGCTACTAAACAATTAAGCAAATATTCTGTACTTAAGGGCATAATTAAAGGGCCTTCCTGCTTCCTGCATATAACGTCATTTTAAAAACTTTATATTTCTCATGATCTCTTCTATGGGGAAATGCCTTTGAGGCAGAAAGCAGATTATGCAGGAACATTTCATTGTTTCCTCAAACCTGTCACCCAGTTAAAAGAAATGTCTTGAATGATTTGCATAATAATCAGTCACAGAAGGAATTGTTCACTAAGCCTAGCATGCTAAGGGTCAATGTTATACAGCTAAATCTGCTGAAATAATAGAATGTGCTCTTTTCAGCAGCTTGATACCTGTGACTGATTCATCACAACCTTCCATCTGCAGTTAATAGTCTGATTGGTACACTGCTTTCAAGCTTTAGTTAGAATCAACAAATCTAATCAAACCAGTTCAACAGGAAATTGACAGTGGTATCAGCTACTCTGGTACACTTCATAAACTCCTTTTGATTCCAGTGGTCTCTTTAACGAGACTGTTTATTCCATTTTTCTTGACACAAATCATTTATGGAAGAGAAACCACAGTAGTTATGATGTCATCCATTCAACATAGAGTAAATTTCTTGAAATATGTACATGCAGTTTTCCTAAGCTCCACAGGACTGTCATCAGTAGCTAATGCAATGCTATTATCATATTCAATGAGTCACCTTTAAAAGAATGGTTAAACTACATAATGTTATGAAACAATGGCCAATTAAGAAAACGTAAAAATAAAGGCAGCTTTGCTGATTTTGACAGGTACTTTGTTCTATTTGTGGCTGATATTTTGAAGCACATCTCCTTGGGTTTCCTCCTGTAAGGCAGATAGGCCACATTTATTTTAATTTTAGCACGCAAAGTGCATAAGAAAAAGACACAAAAATAAAAAAATTCTTCACAATTCCTTCTCAGAAAATTTATGATCTGAGTGAGTCATCAAATTTCTTGCTGTTTATCCTACAAGAACCATATATTTGGATGTCAAGACAGTCTACACTTTCCTAAAATATAATTGGTTGCACAGTTCTCCCCTCCTATTCATATTCTACTGCAAGGAAAAAAAAAAAAAAAAAAAAAAAAAAAAGAACCTCTATAAAAGCAGCAACCTAAACTGGCAAGGGCTTTTCCCTGCCTTTGACTTTCCCTCTGGTTAAATACTCATCATCACTAATGTATACCAGCTCATCCTTTTATGAAGACAGCTGCTAAAAAGATCTAAGCTGCTGAGACAGCAGTGGCTTTGCAAAGTAAGCCAGTCGAAAGAAAATATAAAGATGTTATATCTTTCCAGAGATGATCTCTAGTGTAAAGTTCACTTCATACTCAAGAAGATAATTTAGCAGCAGACAGAAGGTATAAGCAGTTGTCATAAATCGATTTTATGTTGAATCTTAGGATCTTCTACAATCCACATTAGTATTTAGTACTCTACCAGTGTTTTTTATCAACATACACTAATTTGACAGCACACCTACCTTCACTCCACATTTCTCTACATAGGAATCCTGTACACATAGAATATATTTTACAGTAACAGAGCAATTAAAAATCACTGAGGAGTTCTACTTTGAAATTGTAATTTATAGAGCAACTGTTTACAAGGGTGGATAGTAATAGGACAAGGGGGAATGGCTTTAAACTGAGACAGGAGAGGCTTAGGTTAGATATTAAGAGGAAGTTTTTCACACAGAGGGTGGTGACACATTGGAACAGGCTGTTCAAGGAGGCTGTGGATGCCCCATCCCTGGAGGCATTCAAGGCCAGCCTGGACATGGCTCTGGGCAGCCTGGTCTACTGATTGGCAACCCTGCACATAGCAGGGGGGTTGAAACTAGATGATCATTATGGTCTTTTTCAACCCAGGCCATTCTATGATTCTATGATTCTATGAAATGCCTTGGTTGCTGAAAACAAGTGCCAACATATTGATGTATTACGTTTTTCATTAGTCTACTGTAGATCTATTAGGACACAAATAATGCTTTAAATGGTACATTTTCTGATGAATTCTATTTTCTTTGGAAACTGCCTCATTTGTGTTATCTGCATGATCCTTGGAAAGGAATTTGCTGCATTCTAAGAAACATAGGAATTTGAGAGATCAGTAGTCTGAAGAAACTCTAATCTGGGATGTCTTTTAGTAAAATACAAACTTCTACTTGTTAACAGCTCTGCCAGATCAGTTACTTCCTAGCAGCCACTTAGCCTGTGCCTTTCCTTCACTTGGATGTGAGCCTGTAAACTCTGAAACTGTCTGCCATCCAGGGAGCTGAGTGCCTTGAGAATCCTATTTTCTGTACAAATTAGTTAGATTGAGAATCAGGAAGTAAATATGCTATAAAAAAAAAACTGTCTCTTCCCTTAAATCCCATAGCAGAAGGTTCTGTAAGTCAAGGCTTGCAGAAAGCTATCTGCATAATTTGTTTCACAGCATCAATTAAGACCATCAGAATTTTTTTTTTTCCTGCCTAGAATAAATCCATTCTGAAATAAAAGCAGAAAGAGGGAGAAATAATCGTATCATTTACGTATAGGGGGCTTATATAGTCAGTAAACTTTCCCCATTTTTTTCATAATCCACTGGAGAAAAAAAGAGAGGAATGGAGTCTCTGTCTTTCCTGATTGCATTTCTGTGGGAAATAATAGGACAAAAAAAAAAAAAAAAAAAAAAAAAAAAAAAAAA
>JACDJE010000495.1:452720-464118 GCA_016647715.1 Pavo muticus | reverse complement strand
GAAAAAAAAAAAAAAAAAAAGAAAACAACAACAACAACAAAATATCTTGCTAGATTTTTTTTTTATCTCCAGCTGCAACAGCAGAGCAACTGTATTCCTATGCTGAGAAAGCTGGTTCTAATGTCCCTTGTTTCTGTTTTTTTACAGGCGTAGCTATTAGCAACTTGAGTGTCAAGTAGATAAAACAGGGAAAATGAATTAGCTAAAGCATGGAGATCAGCAGCCACTGAGAATATTCGCCTACATGATGGTTTTTCCACATGCTTGTTTCAGAAGTCAAAATAAATATGACCCACATGAATAGCATTACATTAATTTGACAGACTGTGATCACAGGGAACAATGACAGAATAATTCAAACACAATGCAAGTCATCGTCTCTAAAAGAAAATACCTTTCATTAAGCTAGTCGATCATAAGCTCTGTATCCTTTTAATGATCAGGGCATGGTGTTGCAAACCACTTCATCTCGACAATATTGGAGCCATTACAATAGTTTTTTGAAGTTATAACAGAATCACGGTAGTCTTGTACAATAGTAGCATCACAACACATTGACTGGACAACATGAGAGTTCTTGCAGACATACTTGTATCTGGATTTATAAGTGGAATAAGTTACTTGATTTACCAAATTTTCTTTCTAATCTAGACAAGTATATGCATACAGTCTTTCTGTGAAATACTTTTCTCTGCCTATGTGTTTTGCATTCATCAAAGTCTCTAGTTTTAAGAACACCGTGAAACCTTTATGAGAAGTCACATTAATTAAACATCCATATATTATATTATTATAGTTCACAGGCTCCTTCATTCTTTTAATAAGCAAGTCCATGAGGTCAGTATTTCGGATCAATCTCAAATTCTGTAAGGTTTGTGTGTAACTTGTACTGCATCTTACTATTAGTAAAGCCTGAGATTATTGCTGTACTTTTGCTCCTTTTGAGGTGATTATTTCATAGACAGTTGAAAAAAAAAAAAAAAAAGGAAGATACTTTAAACCACTATTTGATTAACAAGATTTTCATTGTTGAGCTTGCTGGCTTTTACAGGAATGGTCATGTTTTCTCTTCTGATCCTGCTCCGTGAAGCAATTCCATTTTGCAAAGAACAGGATGTAGGGATAGAACAGCCCCTCAGATAGTTTGCTAATGATACAAACTATCAAAGCTGAGAGGAGTGACTGACACACCAGAAGGCTGTGCTGCCATTCAGTGAGAGCTGGACAGGCTGGAGAGTTGGGCGGAGAGGCACTTGATGCAGTTCAACAAGGGCAAGCGTAGAGTCCTACATCTAGAGAGGAATGGATTGATCTGCTGGAAAAGAGTTCTGCTGAGAAGGATCTGAGTGTCTCAGTGGACAACAGTTTGGCCATGAGCCAGCAGTGTGCCTTGGTGGTCAAGAAGACCAATGGTATTCTGGGGTTCGTTAAAAAGATTACAGCCAGCAGGTCGAGGGAGGTGATCGCCCCTATCTGTTCAGTTTTGTTGAAGCTGCACTTCGAGTGCTGTGTCCAGTTCTGGGTTCCCCAGTACAAGAGAGAGAGAAACTGGAGAGATTCCAGTTAAGGGCCTCAAAGACGTTTAAGAGTTGGAGTATCTCTTTCATAAGGAAAGAGTGAGAGACCTTGGGCTGTTAAGCCTGGACAAGAGAAGGCTGAGAAGGGATCTTATAAGCATTTATAAATACCTATAGAGTAGGTGTCAAGTGGATGGGGCAAGGCTCTTCTTGGTGGTGTGCTGAGATATGACAAGGAGCAACGAGCACAAACTGGAACACAGAAATTTCCATATGAACATCTGGAAAAGCTTCTTTACTGTGAGGGTGACAGAACACTGGAACAGGCTACCCACAGGTGTTGTGGATTCTCTTTCTCTGGAGATATATAAAAGCCACCTGGATGCTATCCTGTGTAATCTACTGTAGGGAGCCTACTTTAACAGGAAGTTGGACTAGATGATCTCCAGAGATCCCTTCCAACCCCCACAGTTCTGTGATTCTGTGAAACTTTACTTTGAATGCGAACAAAGCGTTTCTTAAAAACACTACTCTGGTTTCGCCTTCCTTATGTGTATGAAACACATTTCCAAAAGCCAGAAAACTTGCTCATCCATTTTTCTTGAAACATCCTTGGATGACAGGTGAAATGATTCAAAGCAGCATTCTATATAGTTTTACATTATCTTTGTTCTATGTGCACTATAAATATTTTTAAATAAGTGATCCTAATGTTATTGTATAATAGTTCCATTTTCTGTGAGCAACTTTTCATCATTCTGAATATCGTGCTTAAAGAAAAATAAGACATAGTGTCTGTATGTTCTACAGGAAAAAAAAAAAAAGAAAACAACAACAACAACAAAATATCTTGCTAGATTTTTTTTTTTATCTCCAGCTGCAACAGCAGAGCAACTGTATTCCTATGCTGAGAAAGCTGGTTCTAATGTCCCTTGTTTCTGTTTTTTACAGGCGTAGCTATTAGCAACTTGAGTGTCAAGTAGATAAAACAGGGAAAATGAATTAGCTAAAGCATGGAGATCAGCAGCCACTGAGAATATTCGCCTACATGATGGTTTTTCCACATGCTTGTTTCAGAAGTCAAAATAAATATGACCCACATGAATAGCATTACATTAATTTGACAGACTGTGATCACAGGGAACAATGACAGAATAATTCAAACACAATGCAAGTCATCGTCTCTAAAAGAAAATACCTTTCATTAAGCTAGTCGATCATAAGCTCTGTATCCTTTTAATGATCAGGGCATGGTGTTGCAAACCACTTCATCTCGACAATATTGGAGCCATTACAATAGTTTTTTGAAGTTATAACAGAATCACGGTAGTCTTGTACAATAGTAGCATCACAACACAATGACTGGACAACATGAGAGTTCTTGCAGACATACTTGTATCTGGATTTATAAGTGGAATAAGTTACTTGATTTACCAAATTTTCTTTCTAATCTAGACAAGTATATGCATACAGTCTTTCTGTGAAATACTTTTCTCTGCCTATGTGTTTTGCATTCATCAAAGTCTCTAGTTTTAAGAACACCGTGAAACCTTTATGAGAAGTCACATTAATTAAACATCCATATATTATATTATTATAGTTCACAGGCTCCTTCATTCTTTTAATAAGCAAGTCCATGAGGTCAGTATTTCGGATCAATCTCAAATTCTGTAAGGTTTGTGTGTAACTTGTACTGCATCTTACTATTAGTAAAGCCTGAGATTATTGCTGTACTTTTGCTCCTTTTGAGGTGATTATTTCATAGTCTGGTCACTAGCTAGTTTTGCTATGGCTTTCTTTCAGCAATGGATCTTCTTCCCAGAGAGAGAAGAGTTGACAGGAAATTTATTATCCTTCAGTTGTGGTATAATCAATGTATTGAAATAAATCTGTACAAACTATACTCAATTTAAATAATTTAAGTACTCAAGTATTCATTATCTAATTAGTTGTGTTAAAACTGTATACTTTTCACTAATCAAACAAGTAAGTAAATACTATTCAATTTGTGTTTGCAGTTGTTATTGTCTAAATCTGCTTATGAAATTCTTGAACATTTCTTGTGAGAATGCATTGATATTAGATCTTTAGGCAATTGTAAATACTTGTACAATTTGAAATGAATTTATATTATGAGTCAAGAGATTGAAAAATGAGAATATATTTACATATTGAAGTCTCCAATTTGTTTTGAAGCATCATCTTTCAAACTCTCCTTCTTCTACACTAGGAATTCCATATTGATTTTACTCAAACATATTTTCCTGACCTTTTCTACTTGCTCATTTTTTATGACCAATTATTTATTCCAGATACATTTTTCTCATTTCAAAAATGAGTTTTCTTTGCTAAATTTGAGAAAACTCTCAAATGTGACACATTGGGAGCTAAGTTGAAAAATATTTTTTCCTATAAATTATACCTTTAACACTAGAATTTAGTTACATAAATAGCATGAACCACTCTGACAATCTGCTAGGCAATATGAAGTTTTGCAAATTAAGTGGAATAGTAATAAGCACTGGAATAATTTATTTTGCAGCCATTAGAGTATGTCATGTTCTCTAAATTTTAGAGTAATGGCTGTCTTTAAAAACCTCTGTTCCCTTTCCCAGTTTTTCTAAGGAATAAAAAAAGACTGTGGAAAAGGATGGACAAATATGGGTCAGATGTCACGAAACCAGTCATTCCCCTATGCTAAAGGAAGATTCCTTTCCACAGACATGGCTTAGATCTACATAGTTGAATCATTTTTTAATTTTTTTTTAAAGATACATTCTTTATTCACCTTTTTATGTTTTCCTTTTTAAAAAAAAAAAATTTAGTACCACAGTTAATTAGTTTCAGTTATTTTATTAACAATTAGAGGATTGTCATGTTTGAGTTATTACTCAACTGATATTTCATCGATGTCTCTCCTTTTTTAGAATCTAAAACAGAGCTGTCCAAGTGAAGAGGAAAATTTGTAAATCCAGTTTCTCAGCTGGTATGTAATTCTGAATTTTCATTCACTTCAGTGAATATCAGCTAATCTGGCACTGAATGTATCCTGATCAGAAGCTTGTTAGTTTTGGAGCGCTAACGCTGTCATTTAGCATTTGACATATAAAATATGTCAAACTTCAATAAAGGGAATATAAAAGTCCATGGACACATTATTTATTTTAACATAAAATTCAATATTGCTGCAACTGTGTATATATAAAATATAAATAGAGCTTGGTCTCCCAAAGAGAAACTCATTTACATAAAAGTTGCTTTAGGGCAAACAACGCATTTTCTTCATAGAAATTAAAACATGTTTTGAAAATGATCCTACAAAATCAGTTATTCAGTATTTGTCATTAGAGATCCTCCATATAACTCCTGTTTGCTCTCTTCTCCTTCTAGTTGTTGATGTTGAGGGCAGTCTCAGATTCCCATGGAAGCAAAGCATATTCGACCTTAAGACCCAGTGCTTCCCAAGGCTGTTGTCAAACTAATGACACTTGGCAAAAGGATTTATACGGGCATTAACTGAAACACTGGACAGTTTTTCACAAGATAAAATACTGCAGAGGACACATTTTAATTAAACTTCTCATGCAAGAAGATATCCACAGGCAGCAAAATGCGGGCTCTCCTGTGCCATCCCCTGATGACAAACTGCTGAATCCTGTGTGTACAAAAGGCTACTGAGTTCCATGTGTGTAACCTGTGAAAAAATAACAGTTATGCCCTTATTTCAGTGACAGTCACTCCATTACAACTGATATTTCCTCAAAGTTCCTTCTCAGTTTTAAAGCCATGCTCACAGACTTTGCACAGCAGACATAAAAAGTCAAGATTAGAAGTTCTACATGAATTATCTGCTGGGTTCAGATGGACAGAGGTGAAGAAAATCTCAATCTAAAGAGCAAATTTGTTTTCCCCGTGACAGTGTTGGCTTGAGACAAGATCTATTCACTTAACTCTCCACTCACCCAAACCTTCTTTTACGCTGAGAGGTAATGCATATTGACTGGTGTACTTTGACACAGCCAATGTCTAATTCAGATCCCATTTCTTAAATAAGGACATATTTTATCTTTGAGAAGGTAAATGACAGTGATTGTATTGAAACCCGTGATATTAAGGATGTAAGGAGGCATGTATAAGCTAAATTCCGTCAATCTTTATATACATATTAGTTTTATGGATCAAAAGTTATTTCATTGAAAAGTCCCTTGATTAAAATCAAACAGGGTTTCATGTTGCAGGATCAAAAACACATTCATTAAGTAGTACCACTATTTTCATTATGATAATTTGAAAAGCAAGGTACTATTCAGGCTAGGAACACAGAACATATCCCATCATTCATGCTATACAGACAGCTTGAAACTCAAGGGATAGTAGGAACGTATAAGCTGTAGTTTAACAGCCAAAATTTTTTTTTAAAAAAACAACAAACTTTATTTGATATTAAAATTTTAAAAAGTTTTAAATATTACATTATAATTCTGAGCATAGTAACCTCCTTAGTACCCCCTTAATCAAAATTAAATCTGATTTGGGACATTTTACTGAGAACAAATGAGAAGCATTTGCAAAAACTGACTGCACTGAAGTGTGAAAAATCAATTAAAACTTCCAGCCACCCTTGGATATAAATGTTCTCCATAAAATAGAATATTGCTAAAAACAATTCTGTTATGATCACACCCTTAAAAAGAATTAATTTTACTTAAATAAATAAATAATCTAGGAAACATCTTTAAATTGAAAAGACACAAGATCATATTTACATTTTTAAAGGGATTAATTAGGTTTTTAAGGATCAAGCCCACAAATATTTTAGCAGCCCTTTTCTGCATTGTATTTATACATACCCTTCCTTACACAGCCAATGTACTGACTTGACAAGGGAACATTTGATCAATGGAGCCAACAGCCTCTGATTGCTGCTGTGTAATCAGTGTCTGTAAAGCTAAACATCACTGCATCTCCTGTATCACTCAGCAGCTTTGTACATAACGTTTCAGTATGTTTTCACCAGACTTGCCCTTCAACCTGCCCTGTGTTTTCTGCTCTTATTCCAGCATCTTAAATCTATATCCCACATTTTGCCACTTCATTGCTTAATCTCTTACTGATGTTTTTAGAGCCTTCTGTACTGATGGGCAAAGAGTTAGAGAGAACACCTCAGCAAATCCTCAGTTTGGCAAAGTACCACCTGGCAAAGGGCAGTGGTCCCTAGAGAGTAACAACAGGGGGCAAAGGGCTACCCAACCGTTTTACTAATCTAACTGGGAAGTCCTCCCTGAGGAAATCAGTCAAGATGAAGGGAAATCACTTGCAACTCCAACTTTTAACAGCTAGATATTGGAAAATGCATAATTTCCAAAACTGCGTGAATTTTAACTTTATCAGGAAAAAAACTTGTTAAAGAAAACAGTCAGACAAACAAACAAAATCATTTTCCCTTACTACAGTAATTTCTATATTTCTTGGAGTATTATTATATTGAAAGAGCTGCCAAAGGACAGCTAGCATTCATTCCTCAAAACAGAAGACAGCAGAAAAACTGACACCTCACTGGTTCAGACCAACGTGTTCAGGGAATTTAGTATCCTGTCACTGACAATATGTATAGACTGCAGCTGGGGGGAACATTTACTGTGTGAAAGTACTAAGAGTAAATTTAATCTGTCTAGTTTAAGAAAAAACGTCCTGAGAATTTGTCAAAATGGGCTTATACAACCCTGTCAGCAACTAGGAATACTAGTCTCCAGTGAATAGCTACTGCTGAGGCTTCTTTGCATCTATTCTGCTTGGTTGTTTTTGTTTGTTGGTTGTTTCGTTGTTTTTTTTTTTTTTTTTTTTTTTTTTTTTGTTTGTTTGTTTTGCTGTTGTTGTTTTACTACGATTTTTTTTTTAAAGCTCTCTTACGAAGACAACTAGTATGCTCACTGGTATTGTCATGATATTTCCAGTCATAGTGAAAGTCATAGCCATCAATGGTCAACAGATGTCTGAAAGGGAGGTATAAGAAACTTATCAGCATGGCAACACTTGAATCACACCCATGTTAAAAATTTCTCTGAAACCTAAACAGTTAAAAAATATCTTAAGGGAGACAATTTAATACACCTTCAAAGGTCTTTTCTCCCCTGCCCTTGGTATAATACTTATGGACAATAAAACATATTTAATTAACTGAGATAAGGCCAGAAAATTGGGCATCCTGTCCATTGGGGATATTATTAATTTTATATGCATATATATTTTTAAATCATTGATAAAGTGAGGAAAGTAAACACCACACATGGGAACACACAAGTTTGTGGATTAATAGGAATACCTGATGTTCAGTGCTGTAAGTTATTGATTTCTATAATCAGCTTTGTTATTTGGTAACCCAATCTCAAAATGGTTTAACTTGACATCACTATACAATATGCATTTTTTCCATGAACAGTGAGGAATATGTGATTTTCAGGATTACTTCAAGAAAGCAACAGAAAATGGAAAACTAAAGAGACAACTGATGTATAACATCCTCCAGCTTGGATTATCCTGCCACTACTAGAAAACTCATACAAATTTAGCTTGGGCATTTCTATATAGGCAATTCTTATGCTTTAAATTGATCCATCTTTTCTTGAGATCTATGCCCGAGTGAAGTATCTGCTACAATATGCAAGTGGCACATGTCAGCCTGTGCTGCAATCACCTGTTCCTGCTTATCTCTTGTCAGCCTTTGTCTGTTAACTTTACTGCCACCAAGAGAAACACTTTCTCCAAGCAAGAAAGACATAGAATAATGGAAGAGAAATTCAAAAGCTGCAGCGTTTCTGCTGAGGCTTCATTCTTTCTCCCCACTCAGGACATCTGCTTGCTTCTTCTTTCCCTAAACCCAACGTGGCTCAGTTTGAAAACAGGTCACCTAATCTATACAGTAGACCTCAAAAGTGAAAATTGAGTGCCAGGGTAAGAAGTAGGCCACAAAGGTAAGCAGCAGTGGGCTGATGCTCTTGATTGCCAGAAGTCATCAGCAGGCCTAGTCAAGAGGAGGGCTTTTCATGGGCCGTTCTCTTTTTCAAGCGCTCAACTTGCAGCAGCAGCAACGGCAGTCTGGTGCCTGTGACAGGTTTATGAGACAATGCCTGGCACTAACAGCATCTGACAGGCTCTAACAGAGTCTTACAGGAAAACAGCTTAGGAACTTCTTGCCTTTGAAACTGAGGGAAGCAGAAAAAAAAATGACAACCCTGCTTTCACTTTATGTACATAGACATAGTAAATGCTTATCAACTTTATACACCTCACATTCACACTCTATGATTCCATTTTCCTCTAGTACCAACTGTTAACTCAGTGAGTCTATTTGGTGAAGCTGCTACGCAAGCCTATGAAATGTAATGATTTTGGGTACTAACATTGTGCCTTTCTTGTCTTAAACAAGCATATGACAGTGCTTTTTATTTTCAAATTAGTAATTACATCCTACACATTACTAACCATCAGATCTCAGCTGCAAGCAAGCTGTTCCATACTGCCAGCTATACTAGATATCAGATCACGATAGTTGCTTGGTGGTTGTTAAGGCATAGTCTTGCTTAGTCTCATTCACACAGAATAGGATTTATTCATTGCTTCAGTTTTCAAGCTACCTGTCCTCCAAAATGCAGTTCACAATGGATTTTGATGACACATAAAAAACACGTATCCTTGCTCAGAGTTTTTCAAGAAACCACCCTTTTTGCAGCGTTCACAAATCAGCACTACTTCATTGTGACAAGCTGCAGGCAGAAGTCTGCCACATAAACTTGAATTTTAACTTTGCATACCAAAGCTTTTTCAACCTTATCAGATAAACTACTTTTCTATTTCTAAACATGTCTAAATAGATTATATTAAACTGTATATTAATAGTCAGAATCTGTATTTCCCTCGTATAGAATATATTTTATAATTCAGATGGAAATTTACCTATGGCTAACTGTTATTTAGCGTACTGCAACCAGAAACACAGCATTGCAGTCCTTATTTTGTTCACGCTCTGCTGAGCATATGAATCAAAGTGATATCAGCAACAAGGGAAAGCAACTTTGTGTGCCAAAGCTTGTCCGTTTTTAATACACCATTTAATCTCATGATCACTTTCACACTGTCTGTTCTAACAAAACAGTAACATGCCTATGCTTTCATACCAACAAATTCCACTCTAAATAGAGTTAGATTTAATATTTTCTTTCCAAGTTATTCAACTGACAAATGCACATTTATACTTGTGTACACTGATAGACTTTTAAAATGTTCCAAATGTACCAAAAGCTGGACAGATCTTTGACTTTTATTTTATTTATCTGGCATGTGGAAAAAAAAATGGAAGAAGCCTATATTTACAGATGCTAAATTAACTAAAGTGTGGCTTTTCCAAAATATGTTATCATCATCACAAAATCATGTATGCATTTGATTGAAATTATCATATAGTTTCAACCAGGAAAAAACAAACACTCAGACGTGGCTAGATTGAGAGAGCAGGAAGAAGATGAGGACGAGGACAAGGAGGAAGAAAACAGCAGGGAGAAGGAAGAGGAATGACCCCATCTTTTGTCACATGAGGGATTAGAGACATTCATTATGGGTGTAAAAGATAAGTTTTATTTTTGTTCTCCTGCCTAAGAGCATTTCACTCCAAACTTTCTAAGAAATACTCCTAATATAAGATTTTTGAGTCTGTTTTCATGCCAATAAATTGTACTATTAAAAAATAAGCAATGTAAGATTTAACATTTTGTGTCTTTCCAAAGAAGTCATTGGTGTAGTAAAAAGCTTGATTTTGTATATTATTCACTCATACTGTGCATAACAGTTGAATAGAGTTGCACAGAGTAGGCAATAATCTGCTCCTCCAGTTGCTAATAATTTATTTAATGTAATTAAAACTTTCTGCAATAGGAACAGCACACAGCATAGAAAATTATCTACTTTGTCTCAACAAACTATTGCTTTACTAGAAAACTATTTTATATGAAATGTAGCTGTTCCAACAAGAAGAGTCATAACTGAAATGTCATTTCCTGTGCTTTTGATGAACTTTGTAACTATCAAGTACCCAAATTAAAGGGAACTGTGCTTTTCTCCAAAATTTCAGTAAAAACAGTGGAAATTAGCAAGCCTTATTTTATCTGAAACATGATGTTTTCTCTCAGTTTTAAAAGAATCAGTAAATTTTCCACATCAACAAATAAGTCAACCTTTAGGTATGGGAATCAAATTAAGATATGCACTTGTGATTTCCTCTAAATCTAGCTAGCCCATCACTGTGACATCTCACTGTTCATTTTATGCTCCTTCAATTTTATATTAAGCTGCTTGTTTCTCCAACATGAAGTTTTAATAACAAGTATCTGAACTTGTGGTCTGATCAAGAAATGAAGTCAGACTGCTAAGGATGGCATCTGATCTCTGTTACAAAATGTTGTCAAGATATGCAGAAATTCGTCAGGGAAGCCATTTAAATATTTAAGGGCCAGTAAAGAAAAACGGTTATCCTTTTCAAACAAATGTTACACAGCAAGGAATGCTGCAGGGTACAATTCTGTTGTATATAATCTGCCTTGTGGTACAATTTTCTTCATGCTTACATATTACAGTGCAAGAAGTATTTGAGCACACCAGTCTACACAATAGTATTGTGAGATGCAGCTGCTCCCTGCTTGACCTATCTAAATCTTTTTATTCTTGGTGAAGATTTTTTTAATATGTGAAAATAAACTCTGCTATGTAGTACAAAAATTTTGTCCCAAGGCAGCACATGCAAAAGAATGAACAAAGAACAAAGAGAGAAAGAATGAGGAAGAAAGAGAGAAAGAAGGAGAGAAGGAGAGAAACGGAGGGAGGGAGGGAGG